>APFE030411924.1:26082-52235 GCA_000404065.3 Pinus taeda | reverse complement strand
AAAAATAAGTTAATTGATAATATCATAATTCTAGTAAAACATATTTAAACTTTTTTTTGAAAAACACATACACATATTTCTCACAGCTTTTTACTCACAATGCTATTAAAATCTTAAACCAATCTTTTAATCGTAATTCCTTAAACTAATATTTTAATTACCATTTAACATGAGCCAATTTTGTTATTATTATTATTTATAAATGAAAAGTATTCTTTCAGATTTGTAGATATAAGATAAATATATCAAATATCTAATATTTTTTCATTTTAAAATAGTAATTATAAAATTTAGAATATAATGATAAATTAATAAAAACAATGAAGATTTGTAATGATGATACTCAAAATATAATAATGATAATTATTATATTAAGTAATAATAATACTTAAAATAACAATATAATAATGATAATGAAATCAATTATTATTCTCTTATTTTTATTTTTATTATTATTTAGAATTTAGAATATAATAATAAAAATAATGATAATTGTAGTTTACATGGAAAACTATCTAATACTATACAACTAAAGTAATAACATAAAAACTTCCAAATAATTATAATTTTTCCAGTAGATTTAAAATAGTGTGTATGCTTATGATGTTGAATGCCTTAGAAGACAACAATAGTGGCCTTGTTCTTTATGGATATATAAAACACATATGGGGTTGGGATGGATTAGAATAGGAGGTATTAGAAAAATCTCTCATTCCAAACTAATCAATTTCTAAAACCAAAGTGATTGTACATATATTCTAGCAATAACAACATTATACTCTTATAATATTCATGTAGTTCTCCTTCATCTCACATTTCCACATGTATGAACATGCTCACACCATAATATTCTCCAAACCATTCTTGCCTACAAGTAAGGTTGAAATAATATCCATTTCATCAAGTAATTACAACCCACCTTTCCATGTGTATCTTGCTAGCTTGCTTGATTATATTGTAAACCATCTTCCCTAAGAAAAGTGTATGTCTTGATGTGAGTGGTCATAAGAAAGATAACTAATTTGTATTGGATGACTTCCGCTTCATACTTGGTCACCCATCCATTCTTGGTAGCTATAATCTTGCTTCATGCATTAGTTTGTGATGGTTTACAACCACCTATCCATTTTTACTAGTTGCCATCTTGGCCCATGCATTCGCTTAGGATTGTTTGTAACCATTGATACTTATAAATGTCACCATGAAACTAGCTTGCTTAAAACAAACACTTTATTTCCAATCAACCAAGTTCATTTTCACTCGACAAATATGCAAGGGAACACCAACTACCCTTATATTTCTAGAAACACAACAATCCACGTTGCACATAGAGTTAAAAGCACAAAATCATAAGTCTCTTCATAACCACTTAATGCTGAGAGTTTTTAAAAAAGAGCAGAGAAGTAGGATTCACCATACATACCTAACTACGGGTTTCTTATATTGGATCAAAAAACCATATTCTCCTATTATATATTCCTATAGTGTATCTCTTTAGAGACAACTAATTCTTTGTTGTGGCACATTATGGATGCATGTGCACTGCAAAAACAACATGATGAAAAGTTCAATGCAATCCTCCATCACTAGAAGTAAGTTGGATAGTCACTTGTGACGAAGGATGTTTCTCTATTTTTGTACCACGTATACTATATGGAATTTCCGTGGCTCAAATGAAGTCTATGCAATAGAGATATCCAATGTAAAAAATTATCTCTTAACCCAAAAGATGGACTTTGAATCTATTGAAAAATACAAATAAATACATATTGGCACTCAAGTTAAACCATTGTTTTACATATTGTGGGCCATTTTGAAGAAAAGTGATCATTTTAAGAATATAGGATCCCAAGGTCAAGTGGCATGGGAAAGCAATATAGTGACAAGTTTAAGTAAAATATGTAATCATAGTGGTGCACATAGGTAACCTTAATTAGTCAACATTTTCTTAAATAATTGGTGTTGAATTGGCATTGGTAATGGAACGTGTGCCATATTGACATAATATTAAAACAATGATATGGGCAAGGGGCATGCTAGCCATATTGATTGAACATTATTTAGTGATATGTGACCTATGTAATGGAGGCTCATGAGAATCTCAAACATTGGAAGAAGTAAATTCAATTGGCCAAAATTATGACGAGGTAGGGCCCGATGTAGATGCACATGAATCCCAAAACAAACAAAAATAAATTTTACACACTTTACATCACCTAACATAAATTTTATGAGGAGTGAAAAAATAATGTGTTAATGGTGGAGTGGGGCTTCTCTATTGCAGAAGATAGGGTTCACCCTCGCCGACCACTTCTCATCCTTCTCTATGAGAGATTTATGGATGGTGGAAACCTCTTCTACTATTGTATCATCTCATTCCTCTGTATCTGTCGAAGAGGCTGGTCTACAAACATATTTTTCGGCTTCTATAGCAACCAGAACCTTGAACTCTTCTACTATAGCTTGATTATGAAAATATTTCTTTCCACTGTAGAGCTTGTTATGAAACAAGGATTTCCTTTAAAAATTGTCCCAAACCTTGGAAGATCAAAGCTAGGAAAAATAATTGCAAACAAAAATAGTAGGAATGCATCAAGTAAAAACATTATATGATATTTAAAGTTGCATTAGGGGAATTTGAGGTCAATGGACCTCCTAAGGAAATTATAAAATAATAGTGGAAATAATAAAATAATATTAGATTATATCATCAAATTTTAGAGGGAAAAAAGAAAAAAATATTTTTTCAACTCACATTTTCAACTTATCTCCCTAATTTTTTACTCAAATTTCAAGTGGCAATATCTGTTGGATGAAGAATTTGATTCCTCATCCAAGGAGTACCCATGTTGCATTCTTTCGATCGACCCTGCTACAAAAAAATGAGAAATACATGAAAAATGTTATTGCAATCATGTGTTTTCATGTATTTCTCAGCTTTCGTGTATCGGGGCCTGTCGAAAGTATGCAACATGGATTCTCCTTATATGAGGAATTAAATTTTGCATCCAATAAGTACTCGCACTCAAAATTTGGGTAAAAAATTAGGGAGATAAGTTGGAAATACGAGTTGGAAATGTAGTTTTATTATTTTCATAAGCTACTGCATTTTCCATTATTTTCATAAATAAATGCCAATAAATGCCACTTTTCCTTTCCAAAGCCTTTGTCATTTCCTTTGTCAATTTCCATAGCCATTTATTTACCACAAGTGATCCCCATCACTATTCTTTTTCCCAACATTCAACTAGGAATATGTGTCACATGACCTTGGTTAATATTTTTCCTTTATTAACTTTATTACATCGATTTTTGACCAGGGCTATTATAGAACCCTCCCCCTTGGGAGAAAATCACCCTCGGTGTTTAATGACACCTACAACCAACAATACTACTGAAAAACAAAACATAATGCCCATGGAGCTTTAGAAGTTAGCTTGTTGTAGTATTTACAATGATCATCTTGCTGAGAAGCAAACCAACATGAGAAACATACTAACATGACAATGATAATGACATGACACCCATACCGCTTATTAGAGATTTATAGCACATCTAATGGGGGTATTTACATCCATATACACATATACACATTTACCGAAACATCACACCAATCATATTCCAAAAACATTCGCTAAACCAGTGAATAGAGTAGGATACATAGCCAAAATCTGATCAACCATCTCCCATGTAGCTTCATTAGGCCCAAAGTGCTTCCATTGCACTTTAACCTGCTCAAATTCTCAGTTCAGAGCATGAACATCTTTTTTTGCAAAATGCCCTGGGGTTCGGGCTGGAATTATCCTTCTGGCTCCACATACAATACAAACCAGTCAATCACATGATCAACATATTTAACATACTTCTTAAGCAATGACACATGGAAAACATCATGGACTTTCACTATTGGAGGCAATGCAATTTGTTGGGCTACTCACCTAATCCTTTCAATAATCTTGAAAGGTCCACAAAACTGAGTTTCCAGCTTGACACATGATCCAATCCTCAAGGAGCTCTTCTCAGGCTTGATGTGAAAGCACACATGTTCCCCAATCTGAAACTCCTTAAACAACCTGTTATGATATGCATATATTTTATTCTTGTCCTGTGATGCCTTTAGATTCTTCTTAATCACCTGCATTTCCTATTCTATTTATGCCAACATGTCAGGCCCTATAAACACTCTATTCACTGGATCACTCCAACTGATGGGAGTATTATAACTCCGTCCATACAATGCCTCAAATGGACTCATTCTAAGAGACTCTTGATACACAGTTTTGTAAGTGAACCGAACTAGTGGAAGATACCCTTCCCACCTCAACATGTCCTCCTATACCCTGTTGACCCTCTCTATCTTTCCATATGTCTGTGGATGATAAGTTGTATTGAAGGCCAACTTTGTACCCACACTTGCAAATAATTATTTCCTAAATCTAGAAGTGAGCTTCGCATCCATGTCTGACACAATCTTCTTCGAAACACCATGCAACCTCACTACATATCTGATGAAGACCTGTGCTACATCATTAGCTAATTATGTAGACTTCATTGGAATGAAGTGCACTACCTTTGTCAACTTATCCACCACAACCATGATGGAATCGTGTTGTCTAGATGTCCTCAACAAACATGTGATAAAGTCCTTGGAAATGACCTCCCATTTCCACTTTGGAATCAGAATAGGTTGAAGTAATCCACCTGCATGCTTACACTCTACTTTCACCTACTGACAGTCCAAGAACCTAGACACAAACTCTGCCACTTCCCTCTTCAGTTTCAGCCAATAATAAAAATTCTTCACTACTGTCTTTTGATATCCTGGGTGACTTGAATATGGTTTTGCATGAAACTCTCTCAAGATAGTCTTCTTGAGCTGACCACTGTCTGGCACATATATATTGCCTTTGAATTTGAAAAAACCACTTACCATGATACAATAGTCCACATCCTAATCACCTATACCATGTTGTAACTTGTGCATAAGCTCCATGTATCTATCATCTTGCTGACCTGCCTACAAGATACGATCCTGTAAATATTTCCCCTAAGAGATCATAGATGTTATATGATTCACTTGTATCCTCCTTCTAAGAGCATCTCTAGCCCCGTTCTCTTTACCTTTAATGTAACTGATCTCAAAGTCAAACTCACTGATCATGGCCAACCATCTAGCTTGTCTGGCATTTAGATTCGATTGGTTAAATAGTTACCTCAATCCACTGTGATCACTCATTAGTACAAACCGACTTCCAAGAAGATAGTGTCTCCACATCTTCAATGCATGAATGGTCGCTGCCAACTCAAGATCATGTGTTATATAATTTTGATCATCCTAAGTTAGTTTCCTTGATTCATAGCATATCACCTATCCTTCTTGCATAAGGAATCCACCAAGTGCTCTCTTGCAAGCATCTGTGCATACCAAAAACTCTTTGTCTGGATATGCAATATTTAGAATTGGATTATATGTCAATAATTTCTTTAACTGCTCAGACTAACCACACATTCCTCCATCCATTCAAAATTATTACCTTTCCTTTGCAATGACATAATAGGATAAGAAGTATGTGAGAAGTTTCCTATGAACCTCTTATAATAACCTACTAACCCCTTGAATGATCTTACCTCATCCAAGTTCCTAGGAGCTACCCACTCCATGACAACCCTTATCTTCTCTAGATCCACTACTAAGCCTTCATTGGAAACCACATGCCCCAAGTAGTGTACCTTTGTCCAAAAGAAACTGCATTTTCTAAGCTTGGCATACAATTGATGCTCTCTTAGAAATATCAATAATGTTATTAAGTCTTCGACATGCTCTTCCTCATTTTTAGAATATACAAATATATCATCGATGAATACAATAACAAAGTTGTCCAAATAAGGACACAATGCACTATTCATAAAGAACAGAAAAGTAGTTGGAGCATTAGTCAATCCAAATGGAAATAAAACAAACTCATAATTCTCATACCTGGTTTAGAAAGTAGTCTTGTATATTTCTTCTTCCTTAATGTGTACCTGATGATATCTTGATATCAGATCAATCTTCGAAAACATTGCTACTCCCTTCAACCGATCAAACAGTTCATAAATCCTCGACAATGGATGCTTGTTCTTGATGGTCACCTTGTTCAATTACCTGTAATCAATGCATAACCTGAGAGTACCATCATTCTTCTTCAAAAACAACATTTTTTCACCCTAAGGTGACACAGTTGGCCTAATATATCCCTTGTTAAACATCTCCTTCAACTCCACCAACTCTAGTGTGCTCATCCTGTAAGGTGCCTTTGATGTTGGTGCTTCCCCTAGTACCAACTGAATAGAAAAGTCTGAAATATATGCTGGAAACACATCCTGAAAGTGTTGTAGAACTGGGTACCTATTCAAGACATCTGCATCCTTAACTTCCTTACCTTTTTCACTAGAAATATGTATTGCAAATAACACACACATTTTTCTACGATTGTGCTTCACGTGCATAGTTTTCATTGTTCTAACTGATGTTTCCTCCTTCTTACCTTGCAAGACTCTTTGTTCTCCATTGTTATCCGAGCACTCAATGGAATTTTCATAACAATCCACTTTGGTCCATTGAAGATACAACTTGTCAATACCCAAAAGCATACTATATGATCCCAACAGAAATACATTCAAATGTGTTGATGTAGGCATACCATTTATCTCAAATGCACAAGATCTTACCCAATGATGAACTCTTTTCTTCATACATATAGCGAAATTCACTAACTAAGACTTTACATGCAGTTTTTTATTTAAACAACACTTATCCACCAGGTCATGATTAACATAACTATAATTAGATCCAGGGTCAATAAAAATAGAAACAAATTGATCACAAAACTTACTGTCCATCTCAATAATAAATGCTTGGTGATTTTTTTGTCTATTATCCAACTTTGCAAAGATCCTAGGAATACCATGTCCAACACCCCCCAATGTCTATGCCTCATGAGTGTTAGTATCCTATAGTCATAGTAGTCAAAAATAAATCTTGTCTTTCAAATTTTGTCAAAAGTATAAAAGTATGGCTATGATCTTGTGCAAGATCAAGCTCTAGGTCTTAGGATGGAAACACATTTTTTATTATTCATTGTAAATATTTCAAATTGTATCAAGAGTTACAAAGATGGTCTTTTATATCCCAAGGGGTCAAGTTAAGTAGGTCTAGGGTCAAGTTGCATCAAGAAATCATGAGAAATTTTGTGTTTCCATGCTTTGTCATCATGGGCACAAAATTGTGTTGGGTGTGGAGCTTGATTATCTTCTTTATTCACAAGCATCACCGCGTTGGACCCCAGTTCATAATGGGGTGGAAACAAAACATGTTTGACCATCGTTAGGGTGGGAAGGTAGGGGCGATGATGATTTTATGAGCCACCTCCCCCCCCAAGGAGGTGTTCAAGGGCAGCGTCCCCGAAGTTAAAATAGATGTAACATTGCCTTGTAAAATTTTGTAATTTCGTAGTCAATCTGAGTCGTTGATTAGGCAGGTGATATGACGGTAGAATTTATGTATAATTTAGGATATTTTCCCCTAAAAGGCAACCTCTTGCTATATATGAGGGAATTTTATTGCGGCTATGCATATGTGTATTCTGAGTAAGAAAGAGAGAGGAGATTGTGTGAGAGCGAAGAGGAAATTACAATGGATTTTTTGTAGGTTGTATCTATTCATTTTGCTGGATAATATAAAGGAAGGAATGGTAGTTTTTCCGTGGACGTAGCACAAATTGGGTGAACCACATATATATATGTGTCTCTCTTGTTTTATGTGTTTTATGTGTTTGTATTTCTACAATATTTTATGTGTTCCATTGCTCTGTAATATATAATTTTATAACAACTGGTATCAGAGCTGAAGGTCTATCTAGATGATAAATTTGAAAAAAAGAAGGGTTCCTTGTTCGAGTGGGAGAAATGGAAAAAGATTGTAGGTTTAGAGTCGAGAAATTTAACGAGAAAAACTAACAGTTGTGGAATATGCAAATGGAATATTATTTGTATAAGAAATATCTATACATACCATCAAGAGGAAAAACAAAGAAGCCGACAAGTATGAAAAACACATAATGAGAGATTCTCGTCAGAAAGGCACTTGAAACAATATGGTTGTGCTTGGCGACATCAATAGCCTTTAATATTCCAAACGAAACAACAACATAGGGTTTAATGTCGACATTGGAAAAACTATATGAAAAACCCTCGACCTCAAATAAGGTTTTTCTTATGAAGATTTTATTTAATATGAAGATGTCAGAAGGTGGATCTGTTGCTGATCATTTAAGTTAATTTAATATGGTTACCAATAAGTTAAGTTCTGTAGGGGTAAATTTTGATGATGAAGTTAGGGCTCTATTATTTCTATGCTCATTGCTAGAAAGATGGAATGGTTTAGTTATGGCCATTAGTAACTCTATCTCTAAATCTAGTACTTTAAAGTTTGATGATGTTGTCGGTGCAATCCTTAGCGAGGAGATGTGACAGGAAAGCTCAGGTGAGACATCAGGTAATGCTTTGATCGCAGAGACTAGGGGAAGAAAAATGGAAAGAGAAAAGAGCCCAAGATATCGGAGTAAGTCAAGGAAAGGAAAATCCAAGTCCATATCGAGGATAGTGTGCTAGAAATGAGGGAAGAAATGACACTTGAAGAAAGACTATAAGTCTCAGAAGGGAAAAGAAGGAGATGCATAATAAGAACACAATCATGACGCAAATATGACATGTGATGTGTTGTAAGATGATTTGATTCTTTCATTAGAAAATATTATTGATGCTTGGGTAGTGGATTCAGGGGCCTCATTCCATGCTACACTTGATAGGAAACATTTTCATGATTATGTTCAAGGAGATTTTGGACAGGTTCATTTGGGTGATGGTAAACTTTGTAAAATAATTGGAATGGGTAAAGTTTCCATAAAACAACATAATGGAAAATAATGAATCTTCAATACTACGAGATGATAAATATGCCAAATTTCTCCATAGAATGTAAATCCATTTGACAAGATGATAGATATTCAATATTACATTGTTATTGAAAACTTTGATTTTGTTCACAATATGACGAAGATTCGTTATTTTCCATTAAATTTAAAATATGATCTTCTTATTTAAAAAATATTATTATAAAACATAACTCTAGTATCAAAATATTTGAAAGTATTTTTTTTAATGACATGAATAATAGACTTATAAAATTGTAATTAAATTAAATTATAATAAAATATTTATTTTATTAAAATTTTAAAAATATATAAAATGTATATATAAAAATATTTTTTTATAAAGATGAGGATGAGCCATGTTTAGTTAGCTCGAAATATCAACTATAAATATTTTGATGTGTAATTTAGAAATGCCAAAACAAAGTTACTATTCGCAAAAATCTTCAATTCTTAAATTAACGGATTAATATATTGTAATGTAAATATTTTAAGGAGTCGAAATAAAACAAAAAATGAAAGTAAAAATAATAAAATAAAACAAACTTATAAAAAATTAATAATAAAAATATGGTATTGAGAATCAATTCATGTGGATTATAGTTTATTTAAAAGGTGTAATTAAACTCTTAAACTACAAAGCATCGAGACATTAAATTTCTTTTCACTCTAAATGATGTTTCCATTTCTAGAGATTTGATCTGTCTCTAAGCTTGATAGATATAGTGTTATGATAAAATCTAGATTAGTTATATTAGTTTCCTACTTATTTATTTTATCACATATTTTACAATTATGAAATACATTAATATAATTTAATTAAATTTTATAAAATAATAATTTAATAATATATATATATATATATATATATATATATATATATATATATATATATATATATATATTATATATATATAGAATGAATGTTGAATGGAAAAAATATTATAAATATTATAAGATTTATAAAACCCATTTAATTATTATAACATATTAT
Organism: Pinus taeda; assembly: GCA_000404065.3. Classification (NCBI taxonomy): domain Eukaryota; kingdom Viridiplantae; phylum Streptophyta; class Pinopsida; order Pinales; family Pinaceae; genus Pinus; species Pinus taeda. Next base: position 42,269 of record APFE030411924.1, on the reverse strand, counting down.
AGTAACATATAGTAAAATTAAAAAAATATATAATATTTTATTTAACATAAATTTCAAATATAATTAAACTAATATTTAAAAGTTATCATTTAATAGTAAAAAACGTTTTTAAAATATATTTAAAGAAAAATTTTAAATAATATAATTATATATTTATTTTATTTTTAAAAACATATTATTATAAAACACAATCTTAGCATTAAAAATATTGAAAATATTTTTTTTAATGACCTTAGATAATAGTTTATAAAATTGTAATTGAATAAAATTATAATAAAATAAGTAATAAAAAATTATTTTATTAAAATTTTAAATATTCTTAGAACAAAGATGAGGATGAATCATATTTAGTGTTTTGAAACATTAACTATAAATACTATAAATATTTTGATGTGTAATTCAGAAATGCCAAAACAAAACTATTCCTCCCAAAAAGCCTCAACTCTAAACTATATAAAACTATATATATTTTTTCCTATTATATTTTATATAGTTTAGAGTTCGAGACTTTTTCTCAGGAGTAATTTTATTTTGGCATTCCTATATATATATATATATAGAGTCAACTATTATTGTTGCTCTATAACTTGATAAGTCAAACCTTTAGGCATAAAACAAAACAAAAAATTTTACACTACAACTTATTTCTCCATATACATTTTGAGTGTCAAAAAGTGATATCTTTTCCCAAAATTTTAGTTATCTGGAGAGAAAATGGTTAATATGATAAAGGGAAATAATCACAACAAATTAGTGTTTAAACTATATCTCCACCCATTTTAAAAAGTTTTAAACAAGATGCCACATAAAAACATTGGATGGAAAAAAAATACCAAGGTGACACACCTCAACAGTTTCAATGACATCTAAAGCGGTGCAAAATATTCTTACAGCATGAACACCTAATGTCATATTAGGGTTGTGGAGTGTAATTAGACTTCTTCATCAAGGTTTATTACAAATATGGGATCAAAGACTTATTTCTCTCATAACCTTAAATTGCATTTCTGATACCACTATCATCTTTGGCTCATCGACAACTTTCCAAAAATATAAATTCCATCTCAATTTAAGCTCCTAGCAAAACTTCTTTAAAATTCACCCTTTTAAAGGCCCACTTCATCATTTGTACAACCATGTGGAAACTCCTAGCCATGTATCTCCCTTGTATGGGTCCAAGTTTGTTGGCTTCCTATTATATTGGAGCCTTTCCATATTGGTGATTTCACAAGTTGTGCATTCTCCAAACCCTGAGCATTTTGATATGTTGATATACTGATGAATTGATCTAGTGATATGTTAATATGCACAAAAATTTCTAGTATGCTAATACATTGTTAAATCCATAAAATGTTGATATAACTTTACTCTAAAATGGCTTATCAAATATTCAACAAAAACTTTATAACTACAATTACTCAAAACATCGATAAATCAATAGGCATGAGGCTAGCTCGACATAACATCTATCAAATTTGTCACCCAATCATAGATTTCCACGTGGAAAAGGATGAAATTTTTTACACATGGCATGTTTGACATGTAAATGGTTATCAAGGCAATAATAATTTTCAAGATGTAGTCCTCCCGAAATTTTGCAATGTTGATATGTCTATATCAACATCATCGATGACCAATCACCACATGTCCTCTTTCATGTGGCATTCTTGATGTGTTCCACATGCCACTCATATTTTCAAGGTTGTCATGTCAAATATAGGTGACACGTCACACAAATGGCATCACCATGTCATCAGATCATGACATCAACTCTCAGTTCTCCTAGTACTTGATACTTTGGTTAGTGTGATGTTTTGAGGTTCCAAATTTTTAGTGCCATCACTTCATGCTCCTTGTTAATAGATCAAATGCTTCCAACTGACAATTGTTTCTTGGGGCCATGCTATACAAGGAATTTTCATAATGATTCACTTCCATTTACTCAAGGGCTTGATATGTTGATATTCTAATTGTCTCTTTATGATCATATCTTGCTCCTTGATCCCATCAATCAATCTAACTAGGGCCAAGTATGGGGCTAGCCAAACCCCAAATTTCAAATACTCCACCATATCAATGAGGAATACCAACTTGAATTTCCAAATAGTTTCATTCTAAAGGGCTCAGTCCCAAAATTCTCTTAATAGCTTGAGTTACAAGGGTAAAACCGCAAAATTTCCTTTTTGGCCAAAACCAAGGCTTAAACCTGAGATCGCTTAGCCACTTAAGTTCTTCCTTAGGATTTCCTTTAAGCTTAATATTTATTTGGTGAACTCTTCCAAACTAAGCATTAGATGTTATTTCATTTTGATCTCTCCTTCCTCATCAAAGCTTCTACTCTTACTTCTGGGTGCCACCATTAATAAAAGCTTCCAATTTTCACATCAAGCAGAATTCTCCTTTGGCCTATCCAGTGCATCTTAACCTATTTTATTCCAAATCATAGGGAATAATGATTTAACCAAGTGCTTAATAATAACTAGGACCACCAACCAATTAGTTCTCCCCTTTTGGAAACAAACCATACATCACAAAAAGTCATAAGTTATTACAAATGGGCATGCAAACATAACACCACGAATAACCTATGAATTTATGAACATAAAACACATAATGATATCATTTAGCATAGATGAAAGGATCCCATTTCACACAACATTTATATTCATAAAGGAATGTATTTCATCATTCATGCCAATTATGTTAATTTCTCATCACACTGATCATGCATTATGAATATTCATTTCATCTATACTACTCTCAACCTACCATTGCACACATACACATTGAATCCAAAGTAATATTTAAATATGAAATATTGAGAAAAAATACAATTCGTTTGCAACAAATTAATAAACTTATATATTCCTCTTAAAATTGTTGGAAATCGAATAAGGGATGACCATTTTCCACCAAATTGTAGGCCAAACTACACTATAAATTTCTTACAACTAGCCACCCCCCAACCATATCCAATGTCTTATGGATGCATCAGTTAGTGAATAAAAATAATGAGTTTAATTCAATGTACAAAGTATGAAGGAACATTTCCTTCATTGGCTAGGAAATAGGGATGTCACTGCACAAGAACTAAGTTTAGGTTGATCAAACAACAAATATGGCCACTAAGGGCCTTCGCAACATAGAAGGAAATTCCTTCCCACTTTCTATAATCCCTAAGATTCTCCTTCTTTTAGTGCTTCACATGTATAAACACAACCAAATAGTTTAGTTCTTTTTAGGCTACTGGATTCAAGTAGAGGAATCTCTCTTTTGTAACCTCATCTAATATATTTCAAGATTGGACTATATGGTCCAGATTCCAATCTCAGGTTTACAAGTCTCTGGCTTACAATAATTTTGGATTTACAACAATTCAAGTCTCTTTTCTTTATCTAATGTATCTACTTGCTATAATACTCCAAACTCAACAACTTAGAATCACCAAAATAATTTCCTTCTCCTCATGAACACTACTTCATGCATGAGAGATTGAGGGTCCCCTTCTCAGGCTGAGGAGTCAACAAGGAATTCGTTTTAAGGTGGATAGCTCATGTTTGGGTAGTTTAGTACCTCCTCTCCTCATTCCTCTCATAACTATTTATTAGTTGGTAGTTCAACTAGAACATTGGGGACCATGAACATTAATTTCAAGGAATATAGGAAACATCCCAAACCCCCATATAAGATTTATAATCAATGTATTATTTCAGACATGAAGATATGTATATGCTTGTACTCATCTTTAACTTTATAAAATTATAATTATATTAGAAAAATATTTACATCAAATAGTTGAGAATGCCATCCATGTTGAATCTCCAACATTATCATTTTTCAATTAGATTACAAAAATTTGGAATGAGAAAAAGGGATGTTACATTCCCATCCTCCTTAAAGAAAAATTGTCCTTTGTGTTCTACTTTCCATAGAACCAAACTTATACATAAAACCAAAATGGGTATGCCTTCTACATGGAATCCTCTAGTTCCCATGTCCAAAATGCTTCCATTGCACTTTGACTTACATGGAGCATGGTCTTCCTCTTTGTTGAGTATCCATTATGGTTTTGGACAGGTATCTCCCTTAGATTCCACTTGTATCAAAGTCCAATCAATGATACAATTAACATCATGTATATATATTTTAAGTAAAGATATATAAAACACATCATTTTCCTTCATTGTGGGAGGAATGGTGAGTTTGTATGCTAATGGCCCTACTCTCCTGAAGACCTGAGATGGTTCACAGTATCTTGGTGTTAACCTGGCACATAATCCCACTCTTAAGGGACTTTTGTTTTCCTTGATTTGGACATAAACATGATCTCTTATTCAAAATTTCTTATGCGACCTTCAATTTTTTCCTTATGGCGGCGACTTCCTATTCTATTTTATTTAACATTTCAAGCCTATGTGTGACTCTATCCACTAGATTACCCTACTTGATTTGGATATTGCACTTTCTATCATACATGGCTTTGAAAGGGTTCTTCTTTAACAATTCTTGATAGCCAATATTATAAGAAAATTCCACTAAAGGAAGAAAATCTTCACAGCTCTTAGGTTGATTCATAACATACATGCTAAGTATGTTTTCTAATATTCTATTTACTCTTCATGTTTTTCCATAAGTTTGAGGGTGATAGGATGTGTTAAATGTTGATAAGGTTTCAAATATTGTAAATAAAAACTTCCAAAATTTGAGGTAAACTTGGAATCATGATTCTATATGATCTTCTAAGCCATGGGATGTGTGACAAGTGGCATAACTAGAATGGCAAGATCTCAGCCATTGGATGGGTGACAAGTGGCCAGATCTATGCCATGGATGAGCAACAAGTGGCTACACGAGAGTTCCAGATCTCAGCCATTGGATGTCTGCCAAGTGGTGCCAGTGGCCAGATCCCAACCATTGGATGTGTGACAGGTGGTGCCACTACAGTGGCCAGAGCTTGGCCATTGGGTTAGCGACAAGTGGCAATACCAGAGTGGCCAGTGGATGTGTGACAAGTGGTGTGCCTAGTGGCCAGATCTCAGCCATTGGATGTCCATTGGATGTGTGACAGGTGGTGCCACTACAGTGGCCAGAGCTTAGCCATTGGGTTAGTGACAAGTGGCAATACCAGAGTGGCTAGTGGATGTGTGACAAGTGGTGCACCGAGTGGCCAGATCTCAAGCATTGTAATGAAGTGGCGCAACCTAACCAATGGTTGAATGCCAAGTGGCAACAGTAGATTGGTATATCTCGACTAATGGTTGCGTGCCAAGTGGTGGCAACAGATTGGGTATATCTCGGCCATTGGATGTGTGCCAAGTGGCGCCATGAGAGTCACTAGATGTCGACCATTGGATGGGTGCTAAGTGACGCCATGAGAGCGGCGAGATGTCGACCATTGGAAGGGTGCCAAGTGGCACCATAAGAGTGGTCGTATCTTGGCCTTTTGATGGTGACAAGTGGTGCTATCAGAGTGGCCAGCTCTAGGCCATTGGATGGGTGCCAAGTGGTGCCATAAGAGCGGCCATATCTTGGCCATTTGATGGAGACAAGTGGTGCTATCAGAGTGGCCAGCTCTAGGCAATTAGATGGGTTCCAAGTGGCGCCATAAGAGTGGCCAGCTCTGGGCCATTGGATAGGTGCCAAGTGGCGTCATGAGAGTGGCCAGATCTCAGCCATTTGATAAGCGACAAGTGGTGCCATGAGAGTGGCCAAATATCAGCCATTGAATTGGTGATAAGTGGTGCCATGAGAGTAGCCAGATCTCAGCTATTAGATGTGTGACAAGCGGCGCCATAGAGTCACCAGATCTTAGGCATTGGATAGGTACCAAGTGGCCATATCTCAACCACTCGATGTGTGACAAGTGGTGCCATGAGAATGGCTAGATCTGAGCCATTGGATGGGTGACAAGTGACATAATCAGAGTCGCCAGATCTCGGCCATTGCATGTGTGCCAAGTGGTGCCATGGGAATGGCTAGATCTAAGCCATTAGATGGGTGGCAAGTGGCACCATGAGAATAGCCAGATATCAACCACTAGATGTGTGACAAGTGGCACCATGAGAATGGTCATCCCAGCCATTGGATGTCTGACAAGTGGCGTAACCAAAATGGCCAGATGACAAGTGGTGCCACGAGAATGGTAAGATCTCAACCATGGGATGTGTGACAAGTGGCGTAACTAGAATGGCAAGATCTCAACCATTGAATGGGTGATAAGTGGCAAGATTTGTGCCATGGATGAGCAACAAGTGGCTCCTCGAGAGTTCTAGATCTCAGCCATTGGATGTCTGCCAAGTGGTGCCAGTGGCTAGATCCCAACCATTGGATGTGTGACAGGTGGTGACACTACAATGGCCAGAGCTTAGCCATTGGGTTAGTGAAAAGTGGCAATACCAGAGTGGCTAGTGGATGTGTGACAAGTGGTGCGCCAAGTGGCTAGATCTCAGCCATTGGATGTCCCTTGGATGTGTGATAGGTGGTGCCACTACAGTGGCCAAGCTCATCCCAGCCATTGGATGTGTGACAGGTGGTGCCACTACAATGGCCAAAGCTTGGCCATTAGGTTAGTGAAAAGTGGCAATACTAGAGTGGCCAGTGGATGTGTGACAAGTGGTGCACCGAGTGCCCAGATCTTAGCCATTGGATGTCCATTGGATGTGTGATAGGTGGTGCCACTATAGTGGTCAGAGCTTGGCCATTGGGTTAGCGACAAGTGGCAATACTAGAGTGGCAAGTGGATGTGTGACAAGTGGTGTGTCGAGTGGCCAGATCTCAGCCATTGGATGTCCATTGGATGTGTGACAGGTGGTGCCACTACAGTGGCTAGATCTTGGCCATTAGGTTAGCCACAAGTGGCAATACCAGAGTGGCCAATGGATGTGTTACAAGTGGTGCGCCATGTTAACACCTAAACCTGCCTTAGGCTAAAGGAAGGAAAAATTCAGGGTAACCACAAACCGCGCTCAGTCTGGTAGCTAGCCCTACCAGAACAGGAGAGGGCTCTCTCCATGTCACGCTTAGTGAATAAATAAACGATATGGCTTGAGGTGATTTACAGTGAATATTGATTTTAGGCTAGGTAAATAAATATGGAAACAAGAAGCAATTTTTTATAAATGACTGAGTTTCTGGGATATATGAGACCAACGAACAGTATGAGAAGAGAATTTAACACAAAGGCACAAATTACTTCATGAGGCAAGACAGGCGGAAAGTCTAGCAATTAAATTTGAAATAATGCAGAATGGAATATTGTTTAGGAGGGTGAAAAGGGCATAAACACATGAATCCTTTTCAACAGAAGAAGAAAACATAACGTGAAACTTTCCCACAGGCAGAGCAATAAACATGAATTCTACCTTATCTTAATTAGAAAATTTCACTGGAAATGAATATGAATTAACTATGAAACATAACGAAATACATATGAAACATAAAGAGAACACATTTGCTACACTCACACCACATGAATCTCATGAGCCAGAGCTGCTGCGTTTCATTAATTCTCAGTCAAAATATACAATGAAGAACTGAGTTTCTCTCCCATAGTCTCCCAGAAATTACAACCAACCCTTTGCAAATGGTTTTCATACAATAAATAGACTATGCCATAGGGAAATAGAATGACCAAGAGTTGGGGAGTTTTTCAAATCATTACAAAATGGAAATGGAAAGCCAACCATTAGTTACAGGTGCAGTGTTACAAAAATGACAAATGGCTTGGGTGACTGTTCGCCTTCCTTTTCCACTTGGATAGAAGCTAACCTTTAGTGAAAATATTCTTTAAACTTTTCCTTAATTTCTGAAAAAAGTGTAGTGTAAATGAGCAGGCCCACTTGGAGAAAGTCGCAAATCGAAATGTCGCAAAGCGGAAGTGATTTTGGCCTTTTTGTCTATATGCACGCGCCACTTTGGAGGCGATTTTGAGGTGCCTTCTGGAGTCCAAATTGTGCCCAAGTGTGCTTGTTGGAAATCTTAGCTTGTCTAAATTCCAACCCAAGTGGAATTTCTGCATTTGGTGCTCAGTTGCCTCTCCAAAAGTTCATTCTCCCAAGACTACTTCCTGTGTGTCAAAATAGGGGCAGAGAGGTCATTTTTTGAGTGTTTTTGACCTCCTGGGGACTCAAAACATGCCCAAACTTCTTGTCCATGCACTAGAAGGCATGATTTTTCATGATGAATCCAAAAATGTAAGCCATTTGTGATTTGGAGCTCCCAATCCTAAGCGTCGCGCCAGTGGCGCGGCGCACAGGGAGAAAAACCCTTGTTGTGCCCAAAAATTTGTCATGTGACCAAAATTTCCCCAAATTATTTGAAATTTGGGTTGGTGGTTCCCTATGAAGTTCTATACTGGGACATAGAGGCTTCAGCCAAGATTCGAAGTGGATCTTTCTCTTTTTGACTCTTTTGCCTCTTTTTCATTTTGCTCATTTTCGCCTTCAAACTCCTTATCCGAGCCTTTGAACTCATTTTTTGTGCCCTGTAGTGATAAACCATCCACCTCAATATGGTTTTGTCCTTGTCAGCCTTCTCTAGCAGTCTCTCAAGGTGGATGTTGATACGCTTGAGCCAATACTCTCCGTCATTGTTAATCTCTTGCTCTAAGGGAGCGAGCTCAATCCTCCTATGTTGGGTAGCTTGGCGATTCTCACGGATGTGTTGCAGCTCCATGATCTCATGCTGGTCCTCGAGTTGTTTGTTCCTCTACTCCAAATACCTGATAATCCACTTGGCCCTCTCCAAATTGAGAGACAAGGTTTGGATCTCTGTTTCCTGCTCCTGGATGGTCCTCCTAAGTTTGGCACTTTCCACATCTATATCATCATCATGAATGAGGATGAATTTGGCCTCTTTTTCACCTGATGGCCCCTCATCATGCATGGGCTTCTTTCCCCTGTCCTGTACCTGTATTGCCAATGTCGGAAGCTAGGCCCCTTCCACCTCGGGTGGAGATAACACTCGCTTTGCTGCTGCAAACAAATTTCTACTGCCTCTCTAATAGGTGATGAATACTGGCATAGTAGTGGTCTCATGGTGCTCATATTGATGAGAAGGACCACCTATCTCATGCTCAACCTCTGGTAATACCTGTGAAGTGTTGAAGAGGTCACAGGAGATGAAGTCATCCCAAGTAATGCCCTGTAATCCTAGCTGATGATCGACCAAAATCTTAATAAGAGCAAAGTGATAAACACTATTAAGTTGTTGCTGAGGGGTTTTGTGCTGCATGAAGGTGTTCATCCTCTCTATGTTCCTACAAATGAAATATGGGATGTTCATCATCCGTACCCTAGTAAAGTGCATGAGCAACCTGATGTGATAGGCATATAGATGAGAGAACCTCCCCTCACAGCTGAAGTACTTCATGATTAACTTCATGGGTGGACCATATTCATCTTTAAAATATTTGAATGGAAAAAATCTTTGGAGCTGCCTCAAGAAACTCGCCTTAATGTAAGGCTCATAGTGCTGCTGATCAACCTTCTGTTTCTTGTGCCACTGTTCTCCAACATTCGGTATGCCGGTTGCTAATGAGACAGTTTCAGGTGTCAGTGTGAAGGTGACCTTAGCCAAGATAGAGTGATCTCCCTATGGGTGAAGCACAAAAAGGCGGGCCAAATCATGATGAACTTGAACATTAGCTACCCTTTGACAAAACTCAAAACATGATAGATGCTGGAAACATGACATAGCAAGAGGGCATGCCTGCAGTTTTGTGAGGGTGGTTGGCTCATCCCTAACATCTTTGCCACTTTTTTGATGTCTCCGGGGAGTTTGATCTTCCGAGGATGAATCACTTTGGGTTTCCATATCATACTCCAATGAATGCTCAGAGGCCATGACTGCTGTATGTGTATTGTGCTTGGACTGCCCTTTGATGATGGTAGTGAAACTATGTGTTGATATGAACTTTGCCACCGAGGTGAACAATGCAAAAAACGGAGTGTTAGGAAGGGGAATAATATGATGGGATTAGGGGTTATGGGGGGAAATTTTGTTTAGGGATATGTAGGAGAGTTTGGGGATTTGATAAGGTAGGGTTTTGGGGTTTTATAGTTGACAAATGAGTGGAGGGGATAGGGAATAGGGGTTTAGTAATGTTTTAGGGTAGGGAAAATAGGGAAAAATGGGATAGGGGGAAAGGGAAAAATGGAAAGAAGGGGAAAAATGAAAGGGAGGAGGAGCTTTGGCATCAACACCACAAGTTTGCAACCCTAAAGCAATGACTTTGATGTTTTCAAGTGGTAGGGTTTAGGCAATTTTTATTGCAATTGTAAATGGCCATAACCATCATCCTATCCACAAAATTTGATGAACAAGCCAAGATATAGACCCTACCTGGCAATTGGAAGGAATTCCAAACGATTTGTGGCAAATTTGGAACAATTTCGAGCCTTTGTGGTGTGCGCCGCGCTCTATATATGCATCGTGCCCATGTATTTCCACCATTGCAGGGTCGCGCTCTGTGCATCGCGCTCTTTATGTGCACCGCGCCCCTCTGTGTGTGCGCCGCACTCTGGAAAACGACTCCAAACTCACCTAAAACGCGTGCTTTGCACTCCCAGTCACTTTGCTATGTTTCTCTATAACCCTTGTGTGCACAATGATCTTGTTACTTGTGGAAACTTGTATATAAAGGCATTTGGATTCATGGGTTTAATTTTTTCTTCTTCAAAACCCATTTTGATAATGTTTTTATTTTGACACTTTTCACTGATTTAATTCAACACTGAATTTCACTTTTCCCTTTCAATTTTTAGGTAGAATGATGAAATTTTTGGCACTTTTTGTAGGGGTCGCATGACATGGCATTTGGCCAAGGAAACCATGACTGCGCCTGAAGAGATCAACTGGAGACCTTTTTGGAAAATGATCACAAATGACACACTGTTTGACTTTTCTTCAAAACAGGGTTTTGAAGAACAGTGGTAATCTGTCAACATGATGATGAAAATCTTTGAATCACAACTTTGTAAGGGTCTCCCTCTAGTCTGCATGGATTTATTAGACATGGTTGAATACCAAATTGACTAATCCCTAGACCTAATGACTGAAAATGACTCTCGTCCATTAAAAGATCGAACATTAACTGTCATGGACTTTAGTGACCATTGACAAAAGACCTAAGCCAGCGGGTGTTAGAAATGAGGGGAAATGACTAGCATGACATTTTCCGTCAGATTATGGCATGCCCCTAGCGGAATGCAGCTAAATGCATGGAGCGAGACACCAAAAAATGAGATGCAGAAAGAGTTTTGATCTCTGACGGAGGACTGACAAGACCGACTCTAACATTGGCTCCAATGGGGGATGGTAGCTCCAGCTCCTTGGAGGTGCCAAGAACAGCAGATCTTTGGTTGAGTAGACAGTGCCTTCATCCATTGGGCTATGGAGTCGTTATTTCGACAAACAACACAAGACTTTGACACATTTATTGATTGGAACTTGACTTAAACCGACTTAATTATGAAACCAACATGACTAAGAAAACTGACTCAATGCAAAAGGAAATGACTCATGACTAACTTAACTAAAATAAGAACTTAAAAAACTTATTCAATGGAAGCAGTCCATCAAGATTCTAGGGTTTCAAATTATGATGACAGCCACCTGCATACTAGTGCAATATGTACAATCATGTGTAATGTGTCTTCCAATGTAACCAATCAAGCAGATGCCTTCTTGATTGATTCTCCTAATCAGATCTCCTAGTCAACAACAGATACTGGTAACTGGGCATCCAAAAACACAGTTGACCATGATCTCCTTCATCACTGAATACTGCAATAATCACCTTCACTGCTGACTGCAATAGATTTGCCATTGGATCATGAAAAACATGAAGATTGAACTCTTGCTGGAAAAACAAGGTATCGTTTTCTCTTGATTCTGGTCTTTCTTCATAGATAAGAGTATGTTCCTGGTCTTCAAAAAGTTCTGAATAAATAGATGAGCATATTTCCTCTTCAAAGAACATTTCAAAACATGAGACATATGAGGAAGGTTCTGAAAGGGGATCGTGAATGGTCTGGTTTGTTGAAGTCAGAATATATTGTAGGTCATCTTCATATGATATGATAGGTAGATTGTCTTTGCATTCATCAATGATGAGAAAAGAAACCTCAAAAGATTCTTGAAACCCAACACAATCATTTATATCATCTACCACATATTCATCCAGAGAAAGATTTTCACTTACTTGAACAAAGAACTCATCTTGGTGCTCATGAACTAACTGGATTACCTCTTGGTCTGATGACATGAGAACATTTGAATTCAAAACTCTGTTTTCTTCATCCCATATGGTTTTAGCAGCATAGTTATCTTTCATGGGACTTAGTACAAGGTTTTCTTGGTCATCACAATCTGAATCTACATCTGAAATGGTTGTCTTGACATTATCACGTTCTGGAATTAGAACTGGAATTCCTTGCATGATGTCTTCTTCTATGGACAAATCTGAACCGACCCTTTTTCTTTCATCACTTTCAGTCATATGGACATCTTCAACCTGCTAATCTATAAAGTTGTTCATTGGATTGTCATCCTTTTCAAAAGAGGAAGAAGTTTCACCAACACTTTCTTGACCATGTGTGCACTGCAAATCTACTTTAGCTTGAGATGGAACATGACTGTGCAAGAGTTGATCTATCTCGTCTTCAGACAAAGGAGATAAGACCTTTTGTTTCCTTTTGCTCAAACAATGATTGTCTTCATTAATTTCAATTGAAGGAGTGTACAAGTTTTCCTCATACTGCTGATCCATTTCATGTAATTCCTGTTGACCGTCAAGATGCAAAATTCCTTCATCTTCCACCGCACTAAAATCTTGATACTGCCGCAGATTTTCATGATCGTCTTTATGCTGTTGAAATCGATTTTCATACGAGACTTCCATGATCTCTTCATCCATGAAATTATCATCCTCATAATATTTTTCAAGGCTCTCAATAAAACCATAAGCATGCTTGCAACAATCCTGAACTAAATTTAATGATGGATAAGATTCTTTATATCTCTCAATGAACATGGCATGAAAATCCTTTAGACAGTAAATGCAAGCAGTGGGAAAATTTTCATACCAAGATTGGGCTTCACCTTCCAGAGTGGCTAGGAATATCTTCATCAAGCAATCTTCAGGAATATCAACCTTCAACTTGCCAATGTGCATGTGAAATCTAACTAGATTTAAAGCAGCATCCTTCCTACCATCATCTTTAAACTTAGGAAAATTCCTTGACCAATCTACTTTTGGAATCTTATTTGGAAATCCTGGAATGTGATCTCGGCTCATGGGAGCGTATCTTCTTGCAATCCGCTCCATTTTAAAAAATCTCAAAGCTACTGATCTCTCTGCAGTGGAGTCACCATGAAGGATTGATTGCTAGATTTTTCAGCGAATGGAGTCACCAAGTGAATGATTTCAACCTTCTTATGTCTAATCGCTGTTCACCATCAACAATCAGCTCTGAACTTGAGATATGTACTGGGGCAAAACAATCTTCAAGCAAACCATTTTCTTCCCTGGTGGAGTCGCCACTATGTTAGCACCTAAATCTGCCTTAGGCTGAAGGAAGGCAAAATTCAGGGTAACCACAAGCCACGCTTAGTCTGGTAGCTAGCCTTACCAGAACAGGAGAGGGCTCTCTCCGTGTCACGCTTAGTGAATAAATAAACGATATGGTCTGAGGTGACTTACAATGAATATTGATTTTAGGCTAGGTAAATAAATATAGAAGCAAGAAGAATTTTTTTATAAATGACTGAGTTTCTAGGATATATGAGACCAATGAACAGTATGAGCAGAAATTTAACACAAAGGCACAGATTACTTCGTGAGGCAAGACAGGGGGAAAGTCTAGCAATTAAATTTGAAATAATACGGAATGGAAAGATTGTTTAGGAGGGTGAAAAGGGCATAAACACATGAATCCTTTTCAACAGAAGAAGAACACATAACATGAAACCTTCCCACAGGCAGAGGAATAAACATGAATTCTACCTTATCTTACTTAGAAAATTTCACTGGAAATGAATATGAATGAACTGTGAAACATAAAGAAATACATATGAAACATAAAGGGAACACATTTTCTACACTCACACCACATGAATCTCATGAACTAGAGCCACTTCCTTTCATTAATTCTCTGTCAAAATATACAATGAAGAACTGAGTTTCTCTCCCACAGTCTCCCAGAAATTACAACCAACCCTTTGCAAATGGTTTGCATACAATAAATAGACTATGCCATGGGGAAATAGAACGACCAAGAGTTGGGGAGTTTTTAAAATCATTACAAAATGGAAATGGAAAGCCAACCATTATTTACAGGTGCAGCGTTACAAAAATGACAAATGGCTTGGGTGACTGCTCGCCTTCCTTTGCCACTTTGATAGAAGACAACCTTTAGTGAAAATATTCTTTAAACTTTTCCTTAGATGCTGAAAAAAGTGTAGTGTAAATGAGTGGGCCCACTTGGAGAAAGTCGCGAATCAAAATGTCACAAAGCGGAAGTGATTTTGGCCTTTTGTCTATATGCGCTGTGCCCAAATCTATATGTGTCGCGCCACTTTGGAGGCGATTTTGAGGTACCTTCTAGAGTCCAAATTGTGCCCAAGTGTGCTTGTTGGAAAGCTTGGACTGTCTACTTTCCAACCCAAGTGGAATTCCTACATTTGGTGCTCATTTTCCCCTCCAAAACTTCATTCTCCCAGGACTTCTTCCTGTGTGTCAAAATAGGGGCAGAGAGATCATTGTTTGAGTGTTTTTGACCTCCTGCGGACTCAAAACATGCCTAAACTTCTTGTCCATGCACCATCAGGCATGATTTTTCATGGTAAATCCAAAAATACAAGCCATTTGTGATTTGGAGCTCCCAATCCTAAGTGCCGTGCCAGTGGCGCGACGCACAAGGAGAAAAACCCTGTGTTGTGCCCAAAAATTTGTCATGTGACCAAAATTTCCCCAAATTCTTTGAAATTTTGGCTGGAGGTTCCCTATGAAGTGCTATGCTGGGCCATAGAGGCTTTAGCCAAGATTCGAAGCCAATCTTGCTCTTTTTTCCTCTTTTGCCTCTTTGTCGTTTTGCTCAATTTCGCCTTCAAACTCCTTATCCGAGCCTTTGAACTCATGTTTTGTGCCCTGTAGTGATAAACCATCCTCCTCAATATGGTTTTGTCCTTGTCAGCCTTCTCTAGTAGTCTCTCAAGGTGGATGTTGATACGCTCGAGCCAAGACTCTCGGTCATTGTTAATCTCTTGCTCTAAGGGAGCGAGATCAATCCTCCTATGTTGGGTAGCTTGGAAATTCTCACGTATGTGTTGCAGCTCCATGATCTCATGCTGGTCCTCGAAATATTTGTTCCTCTGCTCCAAATACCTGATAATCCACTTGGCCCTCTCCAAATTGAGATACAAGGCTTGGATCTCCGTTTGCTGGTCTTGGATGGTCCTCCTAAGTTCGGCACTTTCCACATATGTATCATCATCATGAATGAGGATGAAGTCAGCCTCTTTTTCACCTGATGGCCCCTCGTCATGCATGGGCTTCTTGCCCGTGTCCTGTACCTGTATTTCTGATGTCGGAAGCGAGGCCCCTTCCACCCCAGGTGGAGATAACACTCGCTTTGCTACTGCAAACAAATGTCTATTGCCTCTCTGATAAGTGATGAATACTGGCATAGTAGTGGTCTCATGGTGCTCATACTGATGAGAAGGACCACCTATCTCAAGATCAACCTCTGATAATACGTGTGAAGTGTTGAAGAGGTCACGGGAGATGAAGTCATCCCAATTAATGCCCTGTAATCCCAGCTGATGATCGACCAAAATATTAATAAGAGAAAAGTGATAAACACTGTTAAGTTGCTGCTGAGGGGTTTTGTACTGCATGAAGGTGTTCATCCTCTCTATGTTCCTGCAAATGAAATATCGGATGTTCATCATCCATACCCTAGTAAAGTGCATGAGCAAACTGATGTGATAGGCATATAAACGAGAGAACCTCCCCTCACAGCTGAAGTACTTCATGATCAACTTCATGAGTGGAGCATATTCATCTTTCAAATATCTGAATGGAAAAACTCTTTGGAGCTGCCTCAAGAAACTAGCCTTAATGTAAGGCTCATAGTGCTGCCGATCAACCTTATGTTTCTTGTGCCACTGTTCTCCAACATTCGGTA
>APFE030411924.1:10488-24426 GCA_000404065.3 Pinus taeda | reverse complement strand
AAAGGGAGGAGGAGCCTTGGCATCAACACCACAAGTTTGCAACCCTAGAGCAATGGCTTTGATGTTTTCAAGTGGTAGGGTTTAGGCGTTTTTTGTTGCAATTATAAATGGCCATAACCATCATTCTATCCACAAAATTTGATGAGCAAGCCAAGATATAGACCCTACCTGGAAATTGGAAGGAATTCCAAGCGATTTGTGGAAAATTTGGAACAATTTCAGGCCCTTGTGGGTGTGCGCCGTGCAGCAAACCCAGTTCGCCGCACTCTGTATATGCGTCGCGCCTATGTATTTCCACTACTGCGGGGTAGTGCTCTGTGCGTCGTGCTCTCTATGTGTGCTGTGCCCCTCTGTGTGTGCACCGCGCTCTGGAAAACGAATCCAAACTCACCTAAAGTGCGTGCTTTGCACTCTCAATCACTTTGCTATGTTTCTCTATAACCTTGGTGTGCACAATGATTTTGTTACTTGTGGAAACTTGTATATAAAGGCATTTGGAGTCATGGCTTTAATTTTTTCTTCTTCAAAACCCACTTTGATAATGTTTTTATTTTGACACTTTTCGCTGATTTAATTCAACACTGAATTTCACTTTTCCCTTTGAAATTTTAGCTAGAATGATGAAATTTTTGGCACTTTTTGCAGGGGTCGCATTTGGCAAGGAAACCATGACTGCGCCTGAAGAGAACAACTGGAGACATTTTTGGAAAATTATCACAAATGACACACTGTTTGACTTTTCTTCAAAACAGGGCTTTGAAGAACAGTCGTAATCTGTCAACATGACGATGAAAATATTTGAATCACAACTTTGTAAGGGTCTCCCTCTGGTTTGCATGGCTTTATTGGACATGGTTGAAGACCAAATTGAATAATCCCTAGACCTAATGACTGAAAATGACTCTCGTCCATTAAAAGATCGAACATTAACTGTCATGGACTTTAGTGACCATTGACAAAATACCTAAGCCAGCAGGTGTCAAAGATGAGGGGAAATGACTAGCATGACCTTTTCCGTCAGATTATGGCATGCCCCTAGCGGAATGTAGCTGAGTGAATGGAGCGAGACACCAAAAAATGAGATGCAGAAAGAGTTTTGATCTCTGACGGAGGACTGACAAGACCGATTCTAACATGTTGAGTGGCCAGATCTCAGCCATTGGATGTGTGACAAGGGGTGCCACTACAGTGGGCATTGGGTTAGCGACAAGTGGCAATACTAGAGTGGCCAATGGATGTGTGACAAGTGGCGCGTTGAGTGGCCAGATCTCAAGAATTGTAATGAAGTGGCACAACCTCAAACAATGGTTGAATGCCAAGTGGTAGCAGCAGATTGGTATATTGGTATATCTCGACCAATGGCTGCGTGCCAAGTGGTGGCAGCAAATTGGGTATATCTCGGCCAGTGGCATACTCTTCACATATCAGTTCACTGGCAACCTATGTGCGCCATGTGGAGTCTCTCAATGAATGAAATTTCTTAACTAGACATATTTAGGCCGATAGGCCTTCCTATGCATCAACTTCTTCATCAACACTTTTACCCTGCTCCGTTCAATCAGGTGAGACACTTTCAACCGTTGATCTGAACCAGAAAACGAAACAACAGAAAATCAAGAAAGCACAAAAGAATGTCGATCAGAAAACTTTTGACACCTGTACACAGATTTTTATGATATTTATGCCACTTTTCAGCTTTCCACTTCACACATGTTACACAATAATTTCCCAAAATTCAGCGAAATTTATGTAAGTGAACTTGGAGGATACTCGAATGAGATAATTGATGCGAATGAGAGAATTGCCACTTCTGTCTAATGCATGTTTGTGCCTGTGTATGAATCTCTGAATCTAAATCTGAGCCAAGTGAGTGTGAGTTTGTTTTCTTCCCAGCATCAAAGGAAGGGCGGTCTACAGCAACTAAATTGTCACGACTCTCTCTCAATAATGGCTCTACTCTCTCCCATTAATTTCAGGTACATACCATCACTAATTCATTTGTGCTCTGCTTTTTAATTGCGATAATATATTTTTAATTCATTTAAGACATTTTAATGCAGGTCCGGCTATCTCAAATCTCATGCAGGGTATTCAAGAGGATTGATGGACAACAACCTACAATTGAAGAGTTTGTAAAGGATGATCAATGCGCAGGGATTCAATTACAGGTATGGGTACCCCAATTCCTCCATTTCAGAATAGGGCATTTTCTTTATTTTTCTCTCGATTAATTCCTTTCAGCCCTGGAATGCTCGAAACCTAAATGTCAAAGCATCCATGTAATGAGTATTTTCTTTTAATTGAATGAATATGAAATGTCAAATCAACCTTGTAATAAGTATTTTTTCGACGCTTTACAGGTGCCATAAATGTGCATAGAGTGGTATCTGGACAGGATTTTGAGGTATGTTAAAGTGCAGTTTTTCTATGCTTGAGACAGTCTATGCTGCTTACATCGACCGCCTTACCTTTGCGAACATCCACAGGCTGCTCATTTATTTGCTTGAAGTCATAATACACATGTGCAAATGGTCTTGGAAACAAATGCAAATTTGAGTCTCAACTTGAAATTTAAGCAACTTGAAATTTAAGCATGGATTTACGATTCTGGCTCATTTCATACACACAAATGTTGTAGATAATTAAATGGTAATCAAATTAATCTTATCCAACATAATTTATACTTGGAAACCATCCATTATATGGAATAACCATATGCTTCTATCATGTTACTTGAAACAGGAAAGTCATTCACATAGGGTATTCCAGAATATTATTACATGTGCAGCAATGCATCCAATTACATCTCAGAAAATTCTACAGAACTTTGTGCCCAGACAAATCAAAGCATGTTGTAAAACTTAAATTTGTGTGTTTAGGCTATAAGTCTGTTTTAGAATCTCAGATTTTATAAACATCCAAACCATCCAGAGTTTCAGCGATATCAAAGGATTGAAAATACATTAAATTTAGCGACAACAAAACTCATAAATGTTTGTTTCAGTGATATCGAAGGACTGAAAATACACTAAATTTATTGACAGCAAAATTCATAAAACAGAGGTGTATAGAGATTGAACATGTCATCACTTTTAGATTTATTAGTGCTATTTAGGGTGTTTGGAATGTGAATTAGTTCTGGGCAATGCCATCCAGATTTGCATTCTAATGCACCAGCAACGTATAATTATGCTAATAAAACCATCCAACCATTTAACATTGTTGAATTCTGTATATGCAGAAGGTCTTCTAGCTTGGTGTCTTAGCTATGGAGAGATTGTTTTGCCTCTTCATATGCTTGGGTGTGACATGCATGAGACATGCATGACATGCAAGCTATTTATAACTTCTTTCTTATATTTAAGACTAGAAGGCATGAGAGAAGTAAGTTAATTTATGTGATTTATCTTTTGTAACTCGACAATTTAATCTTAGCCTTTGATCTAGGCCTTTGTGGGACTTTAATACTGATTAGATGTTGCAGATAGGCAGGGTAGATTTAGTTTCACTATTTCAAATTTTTGAAAGTAAAACCAATGAATTATCAATATAATTTTACAATAATAAAAAGCAATTAGAAGGCCTTTAGCCAGCTCAAATTGCTCATCTGTTAGGCTTGAACCAACATCTCTTCTAGAGAAATTCAACAATTCTAATTTTGATAATCCTATTGGCCTCTCTTTGTACCTTTTGGGACAATTTCTAGTTATAAATAATTCTAAATAAATCAGAGTCTGTCATGTGGGATAAATGGTGTTTTGTTGTTTTTATTATCAACGGGTCCACCCACATTGATATGGCAGTGTCCACGGCTTGTAGAGCTACATTCCTAGTGTCTGCACAGATAGGGTTGTGTGGTACACACATTTCCCACGAGTCGGCGCGGTAATGGTTTTAAATATTGCCCGAGAGTTCAGTGCCAAAGTAGCTAAAACCAAAGCGGCACACCATGGTTGCTTGTTTCCACTCTAAAATGGATTGCAGTCATTGTGTCTGCTCAGGGAGGGATCTGGGGGGTGGCTTGCCATTTTTAACCTGAGGCTGTGGGTGGCTAAGATGCTCCGTCATTTTGATTAACCTGGGCCCTTTAGAGATCCATGATCCACACACCAGGGATGTAATGGAAAGCACTCATCTTCTCTCAACCCAAAATTGTGGATGAACTGATACTTACCCTCAAAATTATATGATTGTTGAAGCTTGGTTTTAGAATCACAATCGAGGAAAAAAACACAGCGCGATAATTGTTCACAAAATTATCGCAGTCTAGAATTAAGTATGAACTCGACGTTTCTCATCACCCCTTACACTCTTGCGCGAAACAAAAAGTATCAATGGAATTCCAAATTAGATTCAATTCAAAAAAGTATCAATAAGTATAGATATAATTCATGTCTTACTTGTCAAAATACTTATTCTTTGCATAAGGTTCATAGGATGCTTATTCACCGCTCTAGCTTTGTAATGGTGATTGACCTTTGGGCGTTTTTCTCTGGCAACATACACTAGGTGAGGTAGAATGCCGCCCTCATCTTTATTGTTTTCCTAGATAACCTATATGTAAATATGGAAGGTATAGGCATTAATTTGATCATATATATATAATGGTTTATGGGTAAAAGATTCACTTCTTTTTTTTTCGTTTCGTAATGGGAAGATGTGATGAGTATAAATTTGGATAGAAAGAATTAATAAAGAAATTCTCACGAAAAAAAATAAATAAATAAAAAATCCCAATTTTTTAAATAGCAGAAATGCACCTTGACCCAAAATTAGCCAAAATTAGCCATTATACACTAGCCACTATAAACTAGCCATTAAAATAATACAAAAAAAAACCAATACAACAGATGCGAATTATTTCTTCACTAAGCAATGGTTCCCTTTAAATGAGAAAATGGAAATGGAACCCCAAAAGTGTGGTTTTCCATTAGTTGTTTCATAATTGGAGGGTAATGGAACTCTAAATTTTTTACTATTTTGTTATTGAAGTAGATTATCCGAAAATTGAATAAAGGAAGGAACAACAAGATCGAACACGTTGGCATATGTAAAACATAATGCAATTTTTCTCCAAACCTGTACAAGATTTTGAAAGGGTGGAAAATTATATGGTATTACTTAAAGATTAAATTAACTTTTTAAAAATACTTTTATAAGAAAATTATAAAATAATATATATTAGTTTGTTTTTGTAAGACATATATTAGCATGCCATGTTTTTTAATTCCAAAATATTTTGAAAGTGGTATATGGTTAGTTAAATATTAAAATAGACTTTTAAAAATATTTATGTAACAAAATTTTTTATATATGTATTTTTAATAAAGAAAATTATGAAATAATATAATATTTTTTTATTATTACTATAATAACAAATTAAGGATAAATATAAATATAATATAAGTGTTTATCATATAAAATTTAAATAATATGGATATGAAATACAATATGTCAACGAAAATTATAATTTTGATATGACAATTTGGAAACTTTATTTTAATGTTTTAGAATTTCACTGCCATAAGGTACAATAGATTTGTGCCATGTTTATGTCCAAATTGAAATTCCAAATCAAAGAACTATAGTGCTCCATGGATTCAAGAAATACTATTGACGAGAATAGTGAAATGATTTTGAATGAGCACTTCTAATTCGATCTTGTAATATTTGGGGATACTCACTTTCTTGTGTGTGTGTTCCAAATCCTCATGAAACTTGGCATAGACCTTAAAAAAGAGGGGATGCATGGTCTCTCACATCTCAACTATATACTTGTTGGTTAGTGTCATGCTTTGGTAACTAATGACATGAGATTTCATGAGCTCATAAATACCTTCAAGAGTGTCAATGAGGCAATCCATCACTTGAAGAAAGTTTATTATGGTATTTTGACGGGTCTTGTCAACAAATTTACTTGTAGGATGGTTACTAAATAACACTTCAATGTAAACTACAAAGGATATTATCATCCATGGAAGTTATATCAAAGTGCTTTTTGAAGCATATTATATGGGGAAGCCTCATAGAAAAGGGTATGAACTTAATTGCCACCTTTTTGAGCTCCCACACTATGTATACTTTGAAGGAAAATTCTCCCTTGGATTAATGAGTGAAAAATAAAATACTACACACAAATCGAGAAGGTTGGAGATTCTTTGCAACTGAGACACATGTGAGGAGTCCAATCCTATTTTCAAGAATTGTGAAACGATAACATGAATGCAACTTAAAAAATGCACATTCATTAGTGCATCATCAATGATTGCATATTTGAAGATGAAGAAATGGAACAAACATAATTCCTTACATGCCCTTTGGAACAATTCTATAATTCCATATTGCAAATGGAGAATCCATGAAAATTCAAATTTCTCAAAAATTTCTTTCAACACAAATTTGATTCTATTTGAGAATGTCACACTTTATATAGAAACTGTTCCAACTGTACACTTTCTAGTCAAATAAAAACTATATAAGAAATAATGAATCTACTATTATCATGAGAGGAAATTTCTTAGAATTCCTGCACTTTGGTGATTGACGACCATCAATTATAGAAGTTCTCAAGCTTCAACAACAAGCCTTCAATCATTGCAAACATGTTTTAGAGAATGCGACATAATAAAGACCCGCCTCCATGTTTTTTTGGAGACAACTAGTGTTTTAATATTAATATCAATAGTTTTTTAAGCCCTTGGATGAGAGCTTCATAATTTGCAATGTTATTAGTAAAATTAAACTCTAATTTGCATGCAATGAACATTTTTGGATCAAGTAACAAAAAACCAACACCAACACCAACACCTTCCTTTGATTTAGATCCATGAAAATACAAGGACCACACTTTATCATCATTATTTTTAACAATTTTAGCATCAATCAATTTTTTATCTGGTGCGATAAGCTTAGTACAAGACACAAGTTTAGATTGTTGTTTTAATTTAAAAAAAAAAGGGAAACCTCAACAGTAAAATTACCAAAAAACATATCAAAACTATCCATAGAAGAATCATTTATTAAGATTTGCTCATTAGGATCATTGAGTTCAATAATAATATGATGCATATACCATTATCTCTTCATCCTTATTTTATTTTGTTAACCTTTTGCTAAATATGACTAATCAATAACAAAATAATTTTTCCAACATTGCGACTAATCCCTGCTTGGAAATAAACCTTAAGCCTCAGGTATATCAACTACAACAATGTTAATTATCTGATGAATCCTATAAGTAGAAGAGAGTCTAATAAGCACACCATTTAATTCTCCCACAACCTTAACATTTCTATAATCGAGTTGGATAATTTTGACCTCATATGGCTTAATGTCAACGTTCAATTTCTCATAGATAGAAAGAGGCATAACACTGGAATAAGCTCCAGAGTCAACCATACAATTATGTACATTCCTATTATAAATTTTAAAAGTAAGTAATAATGAAGGAACATTAGCCTTCTTTTCTATGTGGGGGAAATATTTGAGGATAATTTTTAATAGAAACTGGACCTATCCCATTTTTTTTCAAAAAATGTCATTTCATTATTTTGAGCGACCTTCTTTACTTTACCAAAAATTTCAGCCAAAACTTTGGTGAGTTTTCTACTATATTATTGGAAATTTCAGCAACTCAGAAATTGAAACGTTGGATTTTAGTCTTTTGATATATTTAATAATATCATATTCCAAATCTGGGACAACAAGGTTTTTGGAAATTTCTACTTGTTTTTTCACATTTTTGCTTCTAAGAGAGGTAGAAGGATTGGAATCATCAACAATAGTCTTTCTGTGGGTGTTGTAAGGATACTAATTCATGAAAACATTTTCATAGTCTTCTTCAAACAGATCATGGGTTAGATGAACAAAGTGGACCATGATAGGAGGGGATTGAGCATCATCATCACCCACATCTGCTCCTTCCTCACTCTCATCTGGTTCATTTGTTTTCTCACTAGAAGATAAGTTAATCCCTAATATCAAGGCTTGAATAATATTCTCTAATCCTTTAGCATTTAATCCTTCAATGGTAGGAGTATGCTTAGGTGGAAAATTCTTCTTGGAAGGTCTAAAGTTTCCTCTATTAGATTTCCCTTATCTTGTGTTCATTTTAAGGTCAATAATTTAGTTTGATAAATTATTAAGGAACTTTTGGAGGCTCTCAAGATCTAGGGCTCCATTTTCTTTCTTAGCTGGAGGTGGTTTATAGGATGACTTAGATTTCTTTTGAGAGGAGGAAGGCTAATCACCTTTAGTGCACCTTCCCAATTTCAAAGACCCCTACTTTCACTAAATATTGTAGGTATCAATTTTTTCATTAACATTTTTTATACCCATTTATATTTTTTTATTAACTTTGAGCTCCATTTTTTATATATGCCAATATAAAACCCCTTTAAACCCTAATATATGCTCAATATATTATTCCATTTTCCCCTCAATATATATCCCTGAATATGAGCACACATGGTATGGTATTTCTCCCCCCGTGAAGTCCCCATGGGTAGAGTCATCTTCTTATTTTCAAATGTTAGTTGAAGAAAAACAAGAAACAAACCTCATTTTTAGTTGTAATTGTTATATAAATTATTTTTTCATTAGTATGAATGGTTAGAAGTTTTGTATCGAAAACTACATATTGTTATCAGTTTGAGTATAATTTCATAATATCAAGATACTTTTAATGAATATATACCTATGTAGGTAACTAGTTATGTGGAAACATTTTTTTAGTTATATGATTTCTCATTTATTTAGCATTATGTGAAAATCCTCCTCCTCATCTAATTATATTCACTAATTGTTCATGGGTTAGATATGATAATGTACGTCTAGTTTCTAAATAATTCTCTTTTGGTTAAATATTATATATATATGCTTAAAATATTATTGATTTTTATGAACTTTTTCTATTTTCTTAATAACCTATTTTTTCTCTTATATCCACTGCCAAATTTTTCTTGTGACCTTGGGCAGGATATGTAGCAAGTATAAATTATATATATTGAATTTTAATATCCTTTAAGTAGTATGTTGAATTAGATTTTTCCCCATTTGGAGATTTTTTGTTCATTCTTACTTCTTTTAAGTGGATAACTGGTCCCATGTATCAATCATGAACTATAATACCAAATGAGATTAGGTCCAATTGGGACCTTTCATTGGGCAGTCATAGCCTAGATGATGGAGGTATTTCCCTTCATATCAATAATTTCATGCTAGAATGAGGACATCTAATAATGAATGGTAGGTAAATATTTAAATATAAATAAGACAATTCATTCATCTGGATCAAAATCGCCTCCACAAAAACCTTTAGAAACATTGTCTAGTGAAGCTTCTCATTCTATTCAAACTATACTAAACCCAATTTATCAGTACCTTGTTCTTTCTGAAGACTCTCAAGCTTCATATCTACACAGGAAAATTTTATAGGAAGAATCATATGATCCAATCCAATATTTACAACAATAATTACTATATTTTGGTATTATTAGGGAATCTATTCTAAATATTATTCCTCAATTGCAACATCTTGGGTTTTTAACCAGAGCACAAAGTAACAATATTTCTTAACCAATAATTCAATTTACCGTACATTTAAAAGGGAAAGGAACTCAAAAGTAAGAACCAATTGTTTCTCAATTCTCTATTAGAACTAATATTTCATTCAATTGGATAGACTATAGGAAATAAAATAACACAATAGAAACTAAATCCCTTTTAGGTGTTGGTATTCCTCCATCACCTTTGGGTAGTGTTTGTCAATTTAATTGTCTTAAATTGTTACATGAATTATCGACCGGAGTTGGTAAGCTTGTGAAGTGCAAGTGCACTATATATGCTAAAAGCCCTTTTATTAAATCATATTGTTAATGTGCATGATTGAGTTATTGAGATTTACTTCTAAGGATGCAATTTATTCCTATCTTACTCTTCAAAGAAAATGGATTTTAACACATTAAATCTTCCTAATCTTTTCTAATGAAATAAAATTTGCTCTTCACATTTGCCAAAATGAAACTTTAAATAAAACTCACACTATCTTATTAAGAAAACTTTTAATTGATCTATTGCAACACAAATTTAATCTCTAAAGCAGAATTGATCATCTAGCATTCTAGCAATCCTTTGAATAAAAAGCAAAATTGAAATTAACTTCTATTCAAAATGAAAAACCACACATCTATCATTATCAATCACTCATTATTGAAAAGGTTCTAAAATTAAATTATAACAAAATCACTCATACTCTGAAATTGAATGCTTTGAAATGAAAACCATAAAGAAATCACACATACTTTAAAATGAAATACTATAGAATGAAACTCTAAAGAAATCTATTAACTCTGAAATGAAACACTCGACAATCATAAAGAAATATATGAAAAGCAATTACATTACCATTAACATCATTATACATTGACTTGAAAAAGGAATGATTAATGAAATATTGCTTATCGCTCTTTGAATGAAATCAAGATTGCAATCCTATTCTAAATTGTATGAATAACTGTAACAAATGAAAAATATATGTGAATGCAAAACCTTCACTATCTGTAGGGGACCTCCACAAACAGGCGGTCATAAAACTTGAATGGAAGAGTCAGCTATGCATAACAGAGTAAAAACCAAGTTTCAAAATATCACTGTTGCATACATAAAATCAACCTTCTGTTCATGTTTGTTGCACGGTATTTAGAAAAGCCCGTGTCAATAATTGTTTGAGGTTTTATGCCTACCTTAGCTAAAAAAATTCTAAACTAAGCTTATAACAACTACCAAGATATCCTTTTTCACAATTTTCTATTTGACAAAGAAAATCGTGAAGCATAGGATTTTTGGACTCTCACTCGCCTATTCAATGACCACATTGATTTTATCCTTTTATCACGCAATCGAACAATCATTTTATGATTTGGTTCAGATGAATAGGACGAAATCTTTAAGGGGATAAATCTCCACTTGTCCATATCTTTCTCCTCTTGGCTGGCACCTTCGATCCTGGTAAACCATGGAATTGGCTATAGAAACAAAGATTAGCTGCAGAATCATGCAAATTCAGTAGCCAATACAAATATTAACTCAATAATAAGGAACATTATGAAATATGAGAGATAAGATGATTGAATACCTTACCATGTCAAAAACCTTGTAGTTTGATGCCTATTGAGTTGATGATGATGGTCAAGGAAAGGAAAAATAAGTAAAGGAGAGTCTCAAAATCAAGTAATCATGAGGCTCATCATTCCTCAATATGGTCACTATTACAGATCTATCTGCCAATTGTAACAATGTAGGTGTATATTGAAGATTAGAATGTTTTAATTGATTCATAGTTTGTTTACTCATGATGTTTACAACTGCTCCTAGATCAATCAATGTATTTGGGATCTCTACACCATTGATGTGTGTTTTCACAATGGGACTTCTTGAATCAAGATATTTCTGAATTGTTTTCTTACCCATCATGATATCTACAATTTTTCCAACTAGTTGGATTCTTTTGACTTGTTTTCTTTTTCTTCCTGGTCTTTTTATGCTCAATTCCCTAATTGTCTTTGCGAAAATTGGTATTTCCTTAGTGCTTGTAGTAAAGGAATTTTTATGCAAACATTATTTAGTTCATCTAACATGTCATAATCAACCAATAAAATATGTTTTTCTACCCCTTCATCAATTTTTAATCTCTCAGGAAAAGATGGGTTTGAAATAGATATTGAAGGTTGTTCCATAATAGGAGTTGAGTTATTTGAATGTTTTGGACTAACTTGTTTTTGAGTTTTTTATTTTTCATTAAGAGACTTATCTTCTTCAGAGATCTTTTATTTTTCACTTTCCTAAATAACAACTGATGGGGACTTTTTCTCTAATATTCTACCAGATCTAAGTTGAACATTGTTTAGATCTAGTGGAGTTATCATGTAAGTTTGAAAATTTTGTCCTTCTATATTATAAACAAGTTGCGAGTTTTTATTGTTGTTGGGATTTGGAAGTGGTTGGGTAGGCAATTGGTTTGGTCTTTGATGAAATGGTAATGAAAGTTGTTGATTCAAATTGTGAGGTTGAGTTTGTTGAGCAGGTCAATGATAATATTGTGGAGGAAAAGTAGGATATGATTGTTGAAATTGTGGAAATTGAGGATATTGAGGGTATTTTCCATAAGGATTTTTCCATGTGACCAAGGTTGTGGCCAAGATTTCCAAGGCAGTGGGGCAATCCAATTACTTGTGATGATTGTGAAAATGGTTGAGTGTTAAAAACTTGAATTGTATTTGGCTGTGGATTCTGCCAAGGTATTTTAGCAATAAAACAAAGAGGATCTACTTGATTTGGTACTCCTTCTTTTTGATATACATATTTAAGACATGGTATTGAGGGACATTATTTTATATCATGATTTTTTGCACATATAACACAAGTTTCTACACTCTTTAAATCCATAGGACATTCTCTCAAGGCATGTTTCTTTCTGCACTTAGGGCAAAAAATGGACAATGCAAAAATTTCAACTTTTTGCTTGTTTTGTATTTTAAGGGTGTTAATTTGTTCACTAAGACTCCCAAAAATAATTTTTTTTAAATTATCAAGCAAATTTTCTAATTCTTCTCTACTTACTGTCCCAACTACAGATGATCTGAAATGGAGCAGATTAGTAATTCTGTGCTAATTCCCCATTCAAAATAAAACCGAATATGCTTATCATTTTCTTATCAAGTGCTTAAGGATTCAATATTGTTGCTTAATTACATGATTCCCATGAGAGTTTCTTATGTAAATGTTATAAAAAAATTAACATAAAAATATATGTTAAACATCAGAAAAATAATAGCAAAGAACATCAAAATACATCACACAACAAGCACATGATAAAGGAGTTTCCCCCTCCTAGGCTACATCTCCTTGGTCCAACTTCCAATGGCTTGGGCCTCTCTATTATGCTCAAATTACAACAAAAGTGTGCTTAAAATTCTCAAATGCCTCTAAAACCTGTCTCAATGAGTTCAGAATACTAAAAAATGGCTATCTAGCCTCTTTTTGTATCCAATTTGGATAAGAACTGAAGAAGTTATGACTTCTCCCAGTTCTTCCACTATTTGTTCCACAAAATGCTCTAAAACCAACCAAAAACCCCATTTCTGCTCCAAAATCTATTAATAGAGCGAGGAAGTTTATGTTCAGTGGGTTATATTTTGTTGGGCTTATTGCAATCGCAATTGACAAGTGTTGTGGGCTCTTATCACAATAAAACGCTGCGATGTAGTGTTGTGAACCAAATGGGATAATTAACTGCAACATATAAAATTCTCGTGTCTGGAACCTCTTGCTCATCACAATCAGTGAAGTTCAACACAGAGGCACACTATGATAATATCAACAGTATTGCAGATCCTCCAGGATATTAAATCATGTCATATAAAATTCCCGAGTCCGACACTCTATCACAATCGACACTTTATCAGTGGTACCAAATAATAACAATGGGGTTTCAATGGGGTTAGAACATTAAATAGTGTTAGACATGTACCTGATTTGAAGAAAAATTTGATTTCTTTGGGAGTTTTGGATTCAGATGGATATAAGTTTACAGGTCAGGATGGTGTCTTGAAAGTCTTTAAAGGAGCACTTGTGGTTATGAAGGCAGAGAAGGTCGGAAATATTTACAGGTTAAAAGGAAGTACTCAGATCGGTGAAGTAGCATTTGCATCGGAAAAGGAAGAAGCAGGCACTCGTCTATGGCATCAACGATTGGGTCATATGAGCGAGAAAGGTCTTCAGATATTGATGAAACGTAAATCTCTTCCAGGTCTGAAATCCTTGAATTTAGATTTCTGTAAACATTGTGTGTATGGCAAACAATGTAAACATAAGTTTAAAGTTGGTAAACATAATAGTAAAGATGTTTTAGACTACATTCATTCTGATCTATGGGGGCCT
>APFE030411922.1:68452-96956 GCA_000404065.3 Pinus taeda | reverse complement strand
TTCATACATTTTCATACTGGATCCATAAAACAATCACCATTGCAATACAATCAATCTCTGAATCACCCAATACTGAAACCCTGTCACAGAACACAACCAGAGCCCACAACTTTGTAACAAACACTAGAATCAACAGCAACCTGAAACACCAAATCTCATAATGTATACGCTACTTGGACGAACCCAACCTGCGTGTATACGCCCTTTTACCAAGGAAAACCCGCGTACATATCTGCAAATTCAACCTCATAACTTTGCAGCTACTTCAGACATCAGAACATACCCAAATCATAACATTCATAAACATGCGTCAATAGATCTAGTCTATCCATACTCAACCCATATAAAGATAGTCATTCCAAGCCTTGAGATCCCAATCCATCATTCTTCATCCTTCACATGAGTGCCTCCTTGGTTCAGATCAAGCAAGGCATCACCAACCCATAACCAGCATCAAGATCTCACACTTTATTAGATCTTCATTACTTTCTCATTGTTGCACTATCTTGGCCTAATGATCTTCTCCTTATATAGGTTTAGGCTTCTCTCAATACCATGGTCCAAAACCATGACAAACCAATACCATGCATCCAATACTAGGGATCAACACATCTGACGAGGTACCATGGTCCAAAACCATAGGTTCAAGTTCCAAGGACTAACCGCCACAGACCAAAGGTAAGTTTTCCAACATATACGCACCTTTCATTCTGTGAACCTGTATGTGTACGTATATGCGCCTTTTTCTCTGATTACCCGCGTATATACGCACTTTCATCACGGTCAACCTGCGTATATCTCTCTTTTGATCTGCTGCTCTAGACTGCCATCAGATTAAGTTGCCATCACCTGTATCAGACCTCTGAGTGAGTTTCCATCAAGGACAACACCTGAATCATAATGCCAACAATCCACTTGGGGATGGCCTTTTCTTGTGAAAGGCCAAGAATAGCAGGTCAGAATGCTTTGATCTTCCCTTGTTTGTTGTACTCTAAAAAAATTTCCTTTGTTGGTTGCTTTATTTATGAACATGACAGCAGACCTTGAAGAGCTTATGGCCTTCACTTCGGGCTTCAACTGCAGCAAGGTTGTTGTCTAAACAAAAACTGAAATCCTACCTACCTACCCTAACCCGCACTTACTTTGCTGTTAGGTGAAATGAAATAACCAGTGCAACCATTCAAGCATTATAAACATGAACGAGCT
Source organism: Pinus taeda (assembly GCA_000404065.3). NCBI lineage: Eukaryota > Viridiplantae > Streptophyta > Pinopsida > Pinales > Pinaceae > Pinus > Pinus taeda. The sequence goes on along the minus strand of APFE030411922.1, from coordinate 95,750 downwards.
TTGCTGCTTGTGCTTGCTGGCGGAAAAAACTAAGATCTTGAAATCTGATATGGCTTTGCTAATCTTTGAGAAGATCAAGAAACTGTTGACCTTCTTTGCTAAATCAAGAAACTGTACAAAAGGGTCCTGTAGCATATATACATTATTGCCGAACTGATTTAAAGAACTGTACAAAGGTTTGGGATCACTATCATGCCTTGTAATAGGGATATCATCCACACTGTAATACCGAGGCACACAGCCTGCTAGTGGAGAAGAGGACCTCTCTACTTCATCATAACCCCTGTCAGCACATGCATCATATACCACCTGAACTGATATTGGCAATTTATTACAAGCAGGCTCATATGGCCTTTGACTGATCTGCACAGGCTGCTCCTTTTCTTCTTTGAAAACCTCATATGGCTGAACATAAAGAGGTAGGGGATCTACTTGGATGATTTGATCATATATTGCTGCTTCTAAGTCTTCTTCCATCTGACACTTGATGGCTCTGTGGGGCTGCAAAGCTAGAGGCAATATATTTTGAACACTGGTTTGAGCTTCCTCTAGATGATCCATATCAACACTTGCTGATATTTACTTACTAATTGTATGATAGTTTTCCTTAATAAACTGAATAGATTCGAAAAAAAATGGTAAAGTTCCTTCACTGAAATCAAAATTTTCTGTGCTTTCCTCCTTTTCTTCATAGCTGATATGGGCATGCTGCTCATTGTATTCGGGCTGCTAGACCTGAATTTTGCTTTCGGCCAAAGTAGGTTCTGATTCCTCTGTAAGGCTGATTTGGTCATTAGGCTCATCATCATCGTCATACTCATCATATTTTGGCAGGCAATTGAAAGAAGAGAATATGTTATGTTCATATAGTATATCAGGAGAAGATTGCTTCATCATGTATGGTTGTATGAATATGTCATCTGTTTTGTGGTAGGTTTGTTCATGAATGTCATTACTTTCCTGTTGCAAAACATATGTGTTCAGATGTTCTAAACATTCCACTTTCATTGTGGTCATTTCCTCTGACCTTTGTAACCAACCATGAAGTCTTTCTTCTTGCTCTGCCTTGCGGTTTTCCTCCTTGATTCTCAAATTTGCCTCTATGTCTATTGCTATGTCCTGCATTTGTTCCATAGTAGGGGGACTCATTTCTTTTAAACGAAATTCTATTTCTGGGTCAAAAGCTCTTGGATAATGCACTAGAGCTAGATCAGGGGGAGGTCTAATATTCAAAGGTAGAGCATGATAAACTTGATTGAATCGATCATGAAATTGTTGAACAGATTCACTTGGATTTCTTTTTAACTGATTATATTCTTCGATAAGCAAGAGGAAATTAAGTTTGATCATCCATCTATCAACGAAGAGCTTGGAAAACTGTTGAAGATTCGAGATGCTAGCCTCAAGCAAGGCTTTAAACCAAGTCCTAACTTTGCTTTGCAAAGAAAGGGAAAACAGCCTAATACTAACATCCTCCTCCTCTACTTCAAATATATTAAGATAATCTTCAAAGGCTTGGATATGCTTTTGGGCAGTACTACCATTTTCTCCATCAAATCTTGGGAGATAATCAGGATGATTTTTGGGTAGAGGATTAAGCACAGGAGGCAACACAAGAGGTTTATACCTGTCAGGAACTTTACGGGGCACGAGAGTATGTATAGGAATTGGCTGAATGGGCTCAATATGAACAAGGATAGCATGATTGGCTTTGATATCTGTTTCCTCCTTAGTTGTATGATGATCCACAACAGCTTTTAAAGGCTACTATTGTGATGTGCAAGGAGGCCTTTCAACAATGTTTTCAAAGGGCAAGTCATGAAAATATAATTTAAAATCATTTTTAAAATACAATATACACAACAAAATTTTGTGGAAGAGAAAGAACATGACCTGTTGGATAGTAGTCTGGATCAACAGCCTGATCTGCTCATATATTTCTCTTGGGTTCATTTCTCCAGTGGAGTCTTTATTTTGGGGATTATGTGGAGTCGCCAGGTGGATAAGTAAATCAACTTTGAAGGGCCTGATCTCTGTCCACCACATAGATCAGGAGTTAATATTCAACAAGAAGTAAAATATTTTTTGATATTTTTTAATTTTTGTGATTTTTTTGTGATTTTTCAAAATAAGTTTAAGAATTATTGGGAAGGCAAACTAATCAAAATGGCAGTTTACAGTAATGAACAGATGATTTTTTTCCCTAGTGGAGTCGCCATTATGTTATCAATCAGGTTGTTCCCTTTGACTCCCAAGGGAATACGGCCGAGGTAACCACAAACCAGTCTTTGGACTGCAGGTCCTAGCCTACCTACAGTCAGAGAGGGCTCTCTCTTCAGGATTTTAACTTTGTTTAAGGGGTGATTTTAGGCTAGATATGAGGCACATGGGTTTGATTTGAATTTGGATTTTTGATTGATGGGGTGGTTGATCTTATTCAAACTGAGTTGATATACAAAGAGTAAGAAGTTCAAACCATTGGGCATGGAGTCATGTCTATGAAATGAGGTGTGTTTTTTCTCTGGTAGAGGAGGGAAATATGGAGCAGGATAGCCACACATGGCACAGTGATTTTATGTTGGAAAAAGAGTGAAATGGAAGTTAGGGAACGAGAGGCAATTAAGAATATCTCATTCAACCAAAGAGGGAAAGTGGCTGAGTGATATCTGGGAGCAATGAAGAATTCCTAGACAACATTCATATGTGAAAGGCACAGTTTAAATAGGCGCAATTAAGAATGCATATTCATCACTGTTTCAAAGGAAAACATTGAAAGTTGCAAGGATTGAGCACAGAGGGCATGAAAACCTATTCTAGTCTATTCTTTTTTCCTACAACTTAGATTATGATATATATTTGATACAGCTATGCATAAACTGATAAACAAAGGGAGGGACAACTTATTGAACCATGAGAAAACACGAGAATTCCATACCAGTTTCTTTAGCCATTGAAAAGACAACCAACCAGTTCAGATGCAAGCATTCCAACAATCTTTGATTACAAAAGTTCTTCAATATTTACAGTGCAGCTCTCAAAATGAGAGATCAACCAAACAACCCACCAACCCTTATTACATTGTTTAGGGTTGTATTTATAGGCAAAATATCTACAACAAAGATCTACTAGAAGATATTTTTTCAGGATGTAAATGCAATTAACCTAACTTGTCTTATAAATAATGAAAATATCTATCTAATGCTGCGCTGGGGGCAGCTGTTTCAAAATGTGGCTATATATCGTCCTCTGGTAGCTCTACTTGTCCAATCTGCAATTGCTGCGCCTTTCACTTCTCACCTGCACCTCTGAGTCGGTTCTGCGGATCTTAGGTGGCTATGATTCCCATTTAATTTGTTATGATTCAGTTTTAATGGCTTGTGACCCTGTCCTGGTATGCATTGATTCGTTTTGGATGGTCTTTAATGCTTTCTCGGCTCTGATATGGTCGATCTGATACTCTCTGCCGCTTCACTGTTTCTCTCTGATTAAATCGGGGCTTCTTCCTCTCTCTATTGTGGTAAAAACTGTTATGTTGCCCCTTTTCGGCCCTTTTCGGCAAAAACAGCCACTGAGAATAAAGATTCCCCAAAGATTCCCTAATATGGCCTATTTCCCGTAGTGATGCATGATTAGCGATATGCCTCAGAATTTGATTCCGGGCCTCTGAAGCCTCGATTTCACTCTTGCGCGTTTTTCTTTCGGCGGATGACGTCAGCAGTATGGGGGATGACGTCAACATGATGTCAGTAGTGGGACCCAGTACGGATGATGACGTCAGTAAGGTGACGTGGCAGGGTGACATGGCAAGGTGACGCAGCATGGTGACGTGGCAGGGTGACGTAGCAGGGTGCAGCACAATGGCAGGTGAGGTGGCGGCATCATCATGTGGTGAAGTGGCAACAGGGGAGGGCGATAAGCGATTTGCGTCGGACCGCTTTTGGTACGGGGGCGGTATCTGTCAGGGGCGACCCAACGCAATGAAAAGCCGCCAAGTGTCCCAGGGTACAACAGTGAAACCGTCGACCATCGGGCACTATTGTGTTGTCATATAAGGGTGCCCGATATGCACGAGGGCCGTCAGATCTAGGAGAGACGATTCGACGGTGGACGGGAGGGGTAAGATGATTGGAGTTTAATAAAAATGTGCGCGTGATAAATGTTAATTATTTGCGGCGGTGGTGGGTTTTAAACTTTAGGTTTTGATGGTTTAAATCAGCGCTCGGGGTGGGGTGTGGATTGGTTATTTATTTAACCAGAGGTTAAACAAATCCCAGGGGAAATCGACGCGGAAGAGCTAATACTAAGGCCCCAAATGGACCTAGTATTTCCATGACTTTTGTTATTAGGCTATAGTTGCCATAGGGTGGGATACTAAATATTTTTTGGTTTTTTATATAGTTTTTACATAGTAGGGGATAGAGGAAAGACTTGGGGAGCTAAATAATAGAGTTAGGAGTTAGCATGACTTGGTGGAGTGAAAATGCAGGGGAATGATGAATTTGTGCAGAGATTATTTTTACACAAGAAATGTGGCTTCTGTTCATCAAGTCAACTTCAGAAGTCAACTTGGTCTTCAACTAGAATGGAGTGGAAATGGACTTTTTGGGCAGATCCCTAAGTCCTTGAGGGGATGTTAGTAAATGAGTTTGAGGAAATAAGAATAGAGGGGAGTTAGAGATGCCTTGCCTGATCTGATCAACATGAGAAAGTGCCACCAAACTGTGATCTGGGTAGATATGACACTTGAAAATATGAAATGGATCACATAGCTTGATTTCTGCAACCACATAACTACTTACCCAGCCTACTTTACCTAGCATTTTTTCTTCTTTTGGTTTGGGTGCACTTGAACTAGCAAACCCAACTTTTCAACATTTTTCTTTTATTTACTGTCCTCCTACCTATATCTACACTTATGCCATCCAGGGGCTCAAATTAAGCTGTTGAGCACCCTTGCTTCTCTACCTATCTAAAAATCTGCCCAGATTAAACTGTTTGGACAGATAATGATTCTCTATATTCTATAACAGGAAATTGAAACCTAGGGAGACCAAGACTGAGCTGTTTGGACCTCCCTTTAATTGAAGATTCTTCAAAAATGGAATACCTCCTCAAAATTTGGAATACAGCAGGGGCATTTGGGCTGGCAGACCCTCCTGGATACTTCTTTGGCCTGAGTATTAAATATGGAACATTACAGCCTGCAGAGCATGACATATTTAGCATGTAAAAATGTCAATCATGAAAGATGAACACCTGCTATGAGCAGGAGGATAACACCCGCTAAGGCACAATTTTCCTCATCATCAGTCTTTGATGAGGAACTGTCTCTCATGTTCCTTCTAATCTCTTCCTGAATCAAATCTGGCCACATTCATTCCCAATATGGCAACTTCTCCCTCCCATTGATAGAGTCTTGATAACTATGCCAACTCTTGGGGAGTCCTAGAAAATCTAGGCTCACCATATCATCCTCAAGAATGGTAATCCGAGCACTTCCAAGCTCATCTCCACAATGAGTGAACTTGGTCAAGTATTTATGAATTGATTCACCCTTCTCCATCTTGATCTTTCTAAGTTTTTCCTTCAGTGCCAACTTCCTATGGTCACTGTTGTTATGAAACAGGTCTGCCAATGTCTTCCACTTTGAGTATGGAGATTCCTTTCCATGGAGACTGGATACAATGTGGTCTTGAACTCCCTCAAGAATAATCCACCTCGCCTTTGCCACAAACTTCATCCATTCGACCAGATCATTAGCATCTAATGTTGGTGGCTTAGGAATGCCTTGATCAATGAACTACTTGAAGAAATTTTCCTCCAACACTTCTTCCATCTTGTCCTTCCATGCTATGTAATTCAAGTTTCCTTCTAAGACATACTCAAGTCTCAAACCATAGAAATCCATTTGGTGATCTTGATGTATGAATTGCAAATTTGAAGTTCACTTGTAACCTCAAAATCAAAATCTCCTCTAGTATATTGTCTTCAGCTCCGAAACCATGTGGAGTTTCCTGTAGTTTCAATAGCTCTAGTAATTTTCTAAAGCACAAGACAAGAATCTACTCTATTTTCAACAACAGAAACCAATAGATCGATGAAAACAATAATCAACAAGAGGAAGATAATAAAGCGCACATTAACAAAATATTTCTCTAGGGAAAGCAACTACTCAAAACCCCAACTATCTATATTTCATTAATTAAAAATCCAAGATGAAAATACAATGCTTGTTCTCACTAGAACAATTCATGCACAAGCATAATCAACTCTCTGCCTCACAAGCCCACTCTAGCCAAGACTTAACCAATTTTCCTCCCCACCAAGCCCCTTTTCCTTGCGTAATTCCTAAGAGGATCAACCCATATTTAATTGGGAAATCCTTCTTCCAAAACTGCACAATCCAAACATAGGTCCATAACTAATTGCATGCATGATCTATACAACTCGGAAAATCACACAATTGGTTGTACATTGTCCCTACACTCTAGACTCAACTGGGTCTTTCTATGAACTTACATGCATGAGTTTCTCTTGAGTGAATCTCCAGTTAGCTAGAGTAGAACTAAGGATGCACTGGTCAACCAACTCACTACTAGTTCCTCCAACAGTTGGAACTAGTTTAACTGATCATAACTTAGTCAAAATGATTTATATAATTACAACTGAAATAAACTCATCAATGGACCCCTAAAATTTAGGTATCAAACATACATGACTACAGAAAGACTACCAACTCAAAATTCCTAAGTTAATTAAGTCAATGAAACTTAATTAGCTATTTACAAGTTGCTATGAGAATATAATTTGATTTTAATTCACAATTTAATTCAAGGACAAATTAAACTCGAATTTCTTGTTGCCATTTCTCAACATTGTTGCATGCTCCACACTACTTAACCACCATAACGCCGATGCCATGGATCCTTAAGATGGTAGTATTCCTTTGCACGCATGAAAGTGGTGATGTTTTAAACATTCAAATGCAGAGTAATGAACCACAACGTGATGGGAGGGGTTAATGCCTGCCGTCCTCCACTCATACCATATGTCTAGTGTCATCCTTCACGTGGCGTAGGGTTCCAAGTGTCCAACATCCCCATTGGGGAATTTCAAGAATTATTTGAATAAAAAGGTTAATAATATTTACTTTATAGTTATGAATAACTTTTAATGTAAATATATTTTCCTTTAACTCACTATTAAATATGAAAGTTTAATAAATCAATATTTCAATTTGCTGTCGGTAGCAGTCGATGATATCATTATTTTTATTATATATTCATTTTATGAAAGTGGTACTATTTAGCTTTTGTGCAATCAAAACTATAATAATATTTCAAATTTACAAATTATTAAAGTTTATGTATGTGAAATTTAATTTAGGAAAAACATAAATTTTTTATATATGTATTTATTTTTGTTTTTGTATAGACATTTATGGATATTAAAGTATCATTATTTTACTAAATATGTTTTTTTTTACAGTAAATTATATTGCCTTAAAAATTTGGAAATTACAATATAAACTCAAAACTCAATTTAGTCTCTCGCTTGGGAGATCTAACCAAATCCAAAAATTAACTCTCATTCGTAATTTGAGAGGTAACTAAATATTAGGAGATACAAAATCTGGGATACAAAAACTAACAGTTTGGCTTAAGTGACAGTGTAGAAAACATCGTTAACAAAAGAACCATAAAGGAGAGACATATTAGAAAATGATGCAGAAGGGTTTGAGTCCAAAAAATGACTTGGATGGGTTCCTTAATATCTCTGGAGGTTCTTATCACCCAGGGGGGATGTCGAGATGTTGTTAAATCCACTCCATTCTTCAATCTAAGTACCTTAGATGCCAATGCAAATGCTCAAAAGAATGGAGAATATCCACATGATGCTCATGATGGTCCAAGATAGTGCACCCCAATAAAATTTTCATATAATAGTAGAGACCAATAGTTTCCATGTACTGATTGAAATGACCTATCATATGCCCTGTATCTATAAACCAGTATTTTTATTCAGTAAAAACATCATGATTGAGAGTGGTAGAATGGGAGGGGAAACTCCCCCCTAAACAAAGGTGAGCTCTTCCTGAATGGGTCCTGGCATGAGGTAATGAAAGCAGGAGGCAGTGTCCTCTAGACTGTGATGCATGCATGTACTCCCCCTATGGATCTACTCTTGGTAGTAGGCAACCCCTCTCCTAACTCACCCTCTCTGTCGAGGCACGAAAGGAAAGTCAGGGTATTAGTAAAGCTCAGAAAAAGGTGATAACTAACTCAAGGATTCAGGGGACTAGGAAGAGCACCACATACAATATAGGTACATGTTAGAGAATCACTACATTGAGAAGTACCTCCACAGAGATACACTCGTTGTGCTAAGATAATGGTACGGTGGGATAAAAGGTATACCAAGACATAAACAAACCAAAGTACACCTAGCTAGGAGCTTATGTCATGCTGACTCCTAAGGTGGAATAGGTAATGAGAGGAAGCAGGTTAAGGGAAGATGGAGAGGCCACTCTGTGTAGGACTAGGGGAGCCCAAGGATAGGAAAATGGGGGAGGGCCAAGAAGGAAAGTAGAAGCATGTGAGAAACCATGGTTGGTTGTCCAGAGGAAGCTGCTAGGAATGAAAGAGGAAAATATAAAAAGTGGCAAGCTTAAGCACTGGTGCCAATGATGAGTTGGCCAACCTGGAGAAGAAATAATAACATAGGCTAATATCAATTCTACAAAGAGAGCTAGTATTACCAGTTTCAAAGTGTTGTCGCAGAGTCGAGAGGAAACATATGCTCCTGAATTGTCGAATTATGAGATTGCTAGGTAGCTTTGTGGCAGTTTAACTGTCATAAGAGTCTAGCAATAGATAGCACCATGCGAGCCCACCACATTCCCTATAGGTTCCGAACTTGGATGCCTCCATTTGTTACTCACCTCCAAAAAAACTCAAAATGCAGATGTGGACATCAAGCTCTCGCATTAGAACCACATGAGTGAGCCCTCGAGTTATGCATAGAAAAAGTGATGAACAATAAATTCCTGAATCCTTTGCCTTCATGGTATCACTGGCTAGAAGGACAACCCATCTATTGTAGTTCAATCCTATTAATTATTCATCTGGGCATGTGATAGGGGTATGTTGTCACATGCCCAATTCATTGACCAAATAAGACGGCAACAACCCGACTCCCCCTTCTGTCTCAATCATTATCCCATCTAAAAATCTTACTGAATATATTTTTGTAATTATTAACACAAATTAAATTATAAATTTCAAATTATACTAAAATATATTAAAATATAATATTATATAATATGATTAATAATACATGATAAAAATAAAACCTTCTTTCCATTCCATTAAATTTAATTCAATAATATATATATAAATATAGATTCTACCTTACATTTTATATAAAACTTGGGACGCAGACAAATACCTATGCTCCCAAATATTCTTTATAGGAAGGGAAAACAATATATCACAAAATAAAGTGTATTCATGGGAGGGAAAAAATCTCATACACATATAATAATGGAAAAGCTTAGATTTTGATATTTCACCAAAATATTTAGTTTCATATGATTGGATATTTCCTTTTCCATCGTACATGGAACCTAATCCTAAACATTAGATTTATATTCAATCCAAATTTTCTAGATTTTGATATTCAACCAGAATATTTTACTTTCATATGATTCGATATTGCCCTTTTTTCATCGTATTTTCTTAGATCTCCAATCCCACGAGGAGTACGAATAAAGTTTATCGTGCACAACACTCCATGAGCTCCATCAATGAAAGGGAAATATGAGAATCTCGACTGTACGCAATTAATGTTCTATGAAATATTTCACAACTAAAAATAAAATATGGAAAAATATTCGCATTTTCAATAAATAAATAAAAATTAATATAAATATATATTAATTTTAATTCGTAAAATATTGTTATAGACGAATTTTATATTATTTTAAATAAAAATTGACGATGATAAATATGTATTATAAATAAAAATTAATGATGATAAATATCTATTGAGATCACTATAAGTTATCAAAATCTTAAAGAATTAAGAGATTAGTAAAAAAAAATTACAATATTATCTTTTACTAAAAAATTATTAAAAGAAACTTTTTAAGATTATTATAGTTCGATAATTTAGGATGTTAGGAAGGTCACTATTGTAAGACTTTTTTTCCCAAAAGAAACAATTCTATATATTTATAAGTTAAAAATATATATATTGTTGTTCGATATCTATTTGACTTGGCATTCCATAACTACTTAAGATAATAGACACCTTGAAGCTCTATAAACCAAAAACTATAGTAAGACAACATAACATGAAACAAAACTATGGAAATAGACTACCCATCCTATCCACATCTCGCAGTTCTGTATAGCAATGCCCAAAAGAGGAGAAATAAATATAGAAGGAGAGATTGGTTCCCATGGACTCAATATCATTACCATTTGTATATTCATAAATGCCCACCAAGCTAGCAGAGAGGGCTAATGTTTCCTTTGATAAACCATCAACACTCACATTTAGCTCATGCAATATATGACAACAAGAAATGTTCTCGAAGGAGATTTCCATTGCTTGAATGCTACTGAGTAGTGAATCAAGGCCAATGTTTGACACATCTGCTTTATGCTTTACCCAATCTATTACTAATTTTCAATGCCCCATCACTTGAAGCCTTGATAATCCTCTTTTTCTTACCAGTTCCAGTGAAATCCAAATGACAAAGAATTTACCCTTTGTATTTGCTCCTTGCGAGAGACACATCTACCTAGAATGAAATGAGCGTGACTAAAATATAATGTAACCCAAACTCCACATTGTGGGGATGACCTTGGAATGCACCATTAAAGTAAACCCATTAACAATCAAAGTCGACTTCAGGCATGATTGGGATCCACCATTTGGAATGTTTAGGATCCAACAATATTCAATTGCCAACGTAGAGACTTTTACAACAAACATCTTTGCTAGAACAAAACAATCCCAAAAAATGCTTACAATCATACATCGCCATATGCATGCAATTAGTAAGCAAGGAAGCTCATTGAGAGTCTTGACAAACTTGTCCACTAGCCACACCGTAAATACAGTACTTAGAGAAGCATTGGACCACTTAGATTTAGGCTTCAATTATATCCATAGAATATTCCATACCTGTAGAATGTAATTGCATTTTACAAATAGGTGCAAGTGGGATTCCTTAACATATTTACAGAAAGGGCATCTATTCTGCCCAGACCACATGCACTTGAGTAGAGAATCCCATGTGAGGAGATCTCTACTAAGAGCCAACCAAGTGGTGATTTTGGCTTTTAATGGGGCACTCACACCCCATATAATTTTCCACCACCACACATTGTATGTGGATGATCTAATCATCACAAATGTAGATAGAAGAATACAAGAATGTAATAAGATGTTGGCAACCGATTTTGAGATGAAGGGTCTAGGACTAAGGCACTATTACCTAGGTCCAAAAATATGGAAAAATCTTGGGGAGATATATTTGGGGCAAAGAAGGTACGTCATGAAGTTGTTGCAGAAATTTGGGATGATGGATTCCAAGCCCATGACTACTCTTATGATCACCAATCTCAAGAAAATGAGGAGTTCCAACTCAAGTCTCATGGATCCTACCTCCTATCGTCAGTTGGTAGATTCTCTAATGTATCAAGTAAATACTAGGTTGGATATATGCTTTACTGTAAACATCCTTATTTAGTTTCAATTGGAGCCTCATCATGATCACTGGATAATTGCCAAGCATATATTGAGATGTCTACATGGTATGATACATCACTGCCTAAAATACAATAGCAAGAAAGTCAAGTTGATTGGCTTCACAGATTCAGATTGGGGTGGCAGTGAGACCGATGGAAGAAGCACTACTAGAGGATGCTTTAGTTTTGGATCTTCAATGATCTCATGGATGAGTAGAAAGCAAGATCATGTTGCTTTGAGTAATGTTGAAGTAGAGTACGTGGCTGCATGTGAAGTAGGAAAGCATGTTTTATGGTTGAGGAAGCTTTTGACAGATTTTTTTGAGAAGCCTTTAGATCCTACTGTGATCAATTGTGATAATCAAAGTTGTATCAAGATGTCTGGAGATCATGTGTTTCATGCTAGGACGAAGAATATCAAGAATAAGTTCCACTATATTAGGAACTTGGTGTAGGATGGGATCGTGAAGCTACAATGTGTCCAAACTGACGATCAAGTTGTTAGATTCCTATACTAATAGGTTTCATTTTTCATGATTGACAGTGGAAGGGCTAAATATGTTCATCATTGCATGCTGCAAAGGTTCCATATTTTGTATACAGACAAGGAAAAATAAAAAATGAAAAGAGGGTATGCCTTAAAAGAATAATCAAAAGGCAAGAAAATCAATTGGTAAAAAAAAATAGTAAAAATGAACCCCAAACCAAAGACCAGGAAAGTGGCCAGTCAAAATGCCATTGCTATCTTATTTGCAAGTTCACAATGTGCAAATATTACCACATCTGATGGATGGACCAACAGTCCAACCTGGACCATGCCATGTTTAAATTTGCTATTGTAGAATAGAGAATGAATATCTGTCCAAACAGTTCAAGCTTGGCAAATGAGTAGCTAGGTAGAGAATTTAAGGAGCCCAACTGCTTAATATGGGCCCTTGGAAGAAATAAGGGTACATTTAGATAGGAGGACAGTCAAAAGAAAAGAGGACAATCAGGGTTTGCTAATCTAAGTGCACCCAACTCAAGGAAGAAAAAATGTTAGGTTTATTAGGTTGAGTAGGTAGTTTGAGGTTGCAGAAGCAAGTTGGTAATCACTTGTGGTCTTGTCAAGAAGGACTCATCTCATTTATGGCATTGACACCATGAAAGTTGTTTGATGGCACAATAGGGAAGCATGACTAACTTCCCCTTTCATTTCCCCAGAAATCATTCACTAACATCCCCCAAGGACCTTGGGATCAGCCCAATAGTCCTTTTCACTCTATTTTATGAAAAAAAGCTAAGTAGAACTCTGAGTTCACTCAATTGGAAGAAACCACATTTCTTATGTAAAAATGGTCATCCCATACTCTTTCATGTTCTTATGCCTAAGTTTGCATTTTATAAACTTAGCATTTATCCTTTCATTTTCATTCCATAAAAACTCATATTAACATCTAACCCTATTATCTAGCTCCCTAAATCATTTTCCCACCCCTATTCTACAAAAAACTATATTAAAACCCAAAAAATCTAAATATCCCCTCCAAATGGCAACTATAGCCAAATAATATAAGTTCGGGAAACATTAGGTCCATTTGGGACTCTATGTTAACCCATCCGCGTTCATTAACCCTTGGGATTTATTTGACACCCGGTTAAATAAATAACCATATCAAACCCTCCCCTCAAACCATACCATATTACCCTCTGCGCATGCATTTCATTTTGGATTTCGTTGAATATTTGGTTAAACGAATAACCATAGTCTGGCGTTGAACACATATTAAACCTATAACCTAAGGTCTAAACCTGCCTGACACTATGCAAAAATCAAGGCTTATCGTGCGCGCTTTTCTGCTAATGTTCGGTCGCATCTCCCTCTCGTCCACCTTTGGATCGCCTTCCCCAGATCCAACGGTCTTCATCCATATCGGGCACCCCTCTATAGTAGTACATTAGTACCCGATGGTCGACGGTTTCACCGTCGTACACCGAGACACTTGTCGCCCTCCGATTGCATCAAGCCGCCTCTGACAATTACCACTCCCGTACCAAAGGCGGTCTAATGCAAACCACTTACCACCATCCCATTTTTCCTACGTCACCGCACGACGTTGCATCCACGTCGCCGCGACTGCACTGTACCTGCGCCATGTCACCCACTGACATCACCACCCCGCCACCTTGTCAGCTGCCACATCATCACATACGTCAGCTGCCACGTCATCTGCCATACCCACTACATGACAAAAGGGACGTCATGATGATGTCATCCTGGAAAAACGCAAAAAGCGCCAAAAGGTCCAAAATTGGTTAAAAACTCGTGAAAATGACTATTTTCCACCTATTTCTATTTGTGGCATCCGCAAACAACGTGCATGCGCTTTCACTATTAAATTGCTTCCGGAGCTTATACTGTCCATAAACCTGCCAACACGACTCCATAGCTCAATTCTGCAACCCAATCTGTGCCTGCTAACCATCCTTGGCACCCTGGACACAGGTATTTATCCCTATTTTAGCCTGAAAGCCCTGTTTTTTAAGTTCTCTGTTTAAAATTGCCAAAAGAACCTGTAATTTGCTTCCAAAAGCGCTCCTACCAATCGCTCATTGACCTACATACACCATTTGAGCTGTTAATTCACAACAAACTTGCAAGTTTGAGCTCATTCCCTCTGCATACGAGCCATTCCAACACACTTTGCGTCCATATTCACCTACAAAATCCAAAACATTGCCCAAACATTGATTTAAAGTGGTCGAGCGCCCTACTTCCTCTGTGTTAACCTGTTTTCTAAAGGGAAACCCTCGGCTTCCATCTCCCTTTGCAAACTTTCGCCCCTTCGGGAAAAATTCAAACTCCATTTTCTCGGCATTCTGTCCATAGAGCCTGCAATTCGACAAATTTATGTAAGAAACCCATTCTAAATGCTGCAAATTTGTTGTTTCCATAAACTCTATATAGTGAGGTTGGTTTGAAATTAAAAAAATCAGTTTTCATACTTCTGACAATAGCCTCAGAGCCTAAATTCTACTTCCTGTTGTTGTTTACACCTATATTGCAATCAATACAAGCAGTATAAAACATGGAGACTCTAGTAGCTCTAAACATTGCTCCTTTGAATGCTCCACACATGGATTTAGAATGGTTACCTTTGGCAGATAGGGACTTCCAGATCAAGGATATGATGGACCTTAATTCTCACCTCAAAATTGTGTGCCAATTCAGAAACAATCATAGAAATAACTCTGATATCCTAGGAATTTGGCAATCTAGTATGCCAATCTACTTCCTCCCATCAGTCAATCTGTTGCCCGACTTCATTCATCTATGTCATGCAAACTATGACCCCACTCAGAGAGCAATTCTCAGTCCAGATGGGTCTGTGCTCTTCTATATCACTCCTCAATCCATAAATGAAATGCTGAACTTTGAGCCACCTCTGCCTCTGGTTCCCCTTACAATGAAACTTCTGCTTGATCAGGGTGCAAAGCTCTCTAGGGCAGAAATATCAAGATTTAGTAAGCTGTTTATGGATCCACAGTTCCAGTACGATCATCCTCCTCCTTATCATCAGGTTTCATTTAATGAAACAGGCAGGCTCATGGTAGATATGATTTGCTACATTCTAGGATGCAAAGCAGGAGAATATGTGGATGAGACTGTATTTCTGCTCTTAACCATATTCACTCCAGGACAGCCCCCTGTTATCATGTATGACTATGCCACCTTCATAGCAAACAAAATACATGAGCAATTCATGATGATGGAGAGAGAAAGAATGTTTAAATACACCTCCTACATTTATCATTTGCTGCTGTACTATCACCCTGATAGTTTCAAGGTTCCTCTCAGGAGACTAGACTCAAAAGGAGAGAGGAGATCTCTCATCTATTGGACCTCAGTTTTCCATGAATTCCACTATTCTCCATACACATTTTGTGAGTTTGTTGACCTATTCATCTACCCAGCCACTTGCCTATTAATGATGACTCCTCCTACCAGACTCACTGCTAAAATGCAAAGAATCTTGCATCTTTCAAAGGGCTACAACATTGGTGATTGGTACTTATACCAAAACCACACAGTGATCAGAATTTATGGGTGTGAGTTGTCTCCCTATAAGCTGCCAAGATATGTCCCCATGAGACTTTTTTCCTTGGAATATTTTAGGCAGTTCAGTAATGCAGAATTGACTCATTTCCATTAGAAAAACAAGAAGGCACAACATAAAATCAGACATCAATTGGGCCCTTTGTTTTCAACAAAAGGGAAGAAGCATGGAAGGATGCAAACAATATGCTAAGACAAGAGCTCATGTTGAAACAAAGCTTCTACTAGGCACCATACGACCCTGAACATTTCATAAGCCTTAGAAGAATCAAACACAGGCTTTCAAGATATGTGCACTAGCCAATACCCCACATTGAACAATATGCTAATCAACAAGAATGGGTAGAGTGCACATTAGATGATGAAGAGCTTACTGAAGAAGAAAAATTAGAGAAAGATATGAAAGAAATTGAGAAACGAATTGACCTAGATTATGTTGCACAGGTCACCTTCACACATCCTCAACCAATTGGAGCAAGCACATCAACTGCTACATCTTCACGACAGCCGGCTAAAGAAACCATTTTACCTTCAAGGAAAGGCAAGGACATTGAGGACTCAGAACATCAAAGCACAATGGAAGAGCAGCCATCCTCAAATCAGGAAAAGGGTCAAGAAAAAATCCCTTCAACACAAACAAAGGCACCTGAAATCCCTATGCTGCAAACTCCTCATAATGAGGAAAGAGGTAAAAAGAGGGACAGAACAGAGGGCACACCCACAGGGGCATCCATAGATCAGCAAGGGGAAAAGAGACAGAGGGTAAACCCCTATGCCGAGGAGGAAATTACAGAAGAAACCATAGGAAATATCTGGGGTGAGGGAACTTCTGAACAACAAATCCCTCCTGTTTTGGAAACATCGGCCAGCTCCTTTCAGCAAGAGCAAGAGAGACAACCAGGTGGGGAGGTTTCATCCTCACAATAGCAGACCAGGCAAGGCTCGGATATCAAATGAGCATTCACAGAGATCAAAGCTAGAAATGAGCCAATAAGTTTTTAGCTTTACAATCAGTTGATGAGAATGGCACCAACAAATCAACAGAGACTGATGCCAGCATATGAAATGCAGGCAGGGAAGATGACTCTCAGTCACTTCAAACCTACTACACAGTAGCCACAATCAGCTGCAGACTACATGAGAACCAATCTGGAGGTCCTGGCAAAAGACATACATCCAATAGACCAGATTGAGTTACATAAGCAGGCTGGAGAAATGATTTACTCCACATTAGCAGATAAGGCTCTAATGGCCCATAGAGTGGAGAATTCTTTGTATAATACTTCTGCCCAGTTAGAGCTAGAAAAAGCCTCATCATTGGCCAAGGATAATAGGATAAAATCCTTGGAAGAGATCATTATAGAGTTAGGACATGATCCCAAAGATCCCAAAGGCACACAGGCCTTAATCAGAAAAAAGGAGGAAGACATAGCAGCCCTGAGAAAACAAATAAAGCTGCCAGTTACCATACATCCTCAAACTACAGAAGTGGCGCAAAAACAGGAAGTAGAGGATGTAGTTAGCCTACTTATGAGGATGAACCAAAGGCTATTGGACACAGATAAAGCATTGGAAGAGGCTCAGCAAGGGAAACAACTAGAGTTGGCCCCTCAACCATCCCAAACAGCTCCAATAATTACAGCTCCTCCTACAATAGTCATTACAGCAGCACCTCCCCCAGATTGAACTTCAGCAGCAAGTGCCTCAACTTCAGCAGCAACTACAACAGCAGCATTGCAAGAGGCCAGCTTGAGCATGGAGGCCATGATGAAAGAAATTAAGGCTCTGGAATTACAAATGGCAGAAATGAAGGAGACCAAGGAAAATCTAGCCAAGATTGAGGCTAGTTATGATAAATCAAAGATGATAGTTGCCGAGAAGACCAGGGAAGTAAAGGCCCTAGAGAACAAGATAAAGGCCTTGGAGAAAGACCTCACTCTCCATAGAACCCTGACCGAGATAAAAACAATTTTGTGGAATAAAATTGGCCAAGCTATTGCTAATCAATGGATAGCAATACAAACCATTTTTGACTAGATAGAATTGATGGCAGTAGCTCAATATGAAACTCATAAGGCTAGAACATTATTGGCAGATAAGCCTGAGCAAGCCAATCAATTGATTCACTTTTTGAATACTCGTACTGGTGAGCAGCTGGCAGCACTGAACATCCAGAACATGACAGAGACTATTGTAAGAGTCAAGAAGGTGCTGACCATGAAATTTTTTGTCCAAACTATAGAAAGAAAATTCCAAGAAATGTAGACAGAGGTAAATGCCTTTAGACAAAAGATTTCAAATTTGCAAAGCAAAGGTTTACCCAGCCTGGTCACTAGCACTGGAAGGCTGCTAAAACAGGAACAATATGCAAACAAGGTGAGTACCTATGTGCAAAATCAAATTACAGCATCATCAAGCAGCACAGAAGAAGTAGTCCCTCCCATAGGGCAGAGTTTATATGATAAACTGGAAGATTTGTTTTACATTGAGCATGAGATAGCATACCTTTTTCCAGTTTGGACGAATTATTACACATACACTGAAGCTGAGGAAATATTATTCAAGTTAAGAAAGCATCAGCTACCAACAGAGGAATGGTGGCAAAGCCTGCTTTAGATTCTAAAGTAGTTTTGATTCTCTTCTTATTTATTGTCTGCATAACAAGCCAATTGTATATTATGGCTTTGCTATAAAAAAAATTCAAATCAACAAGTGGATGAAATAAGCACTAAAGGGCATTCAAACAAACTACACAGGTGGCAAATGACAGCACGCCCAAGACAGCACAACAGTAAAGCGGTCATCCACCGACTACCAGGGTCAAAGGGTCAACAACAAACATGACACCTGCAACAGCCAGTAAAGCGCATTTATTTCCTCAATTATTGCTGCGCCTTTTTTCCACATTAGTTATTATTTCTGCTAGAGTAGATGGATAAATTTATGTCCAAATATTTCCCTATGGGATATTTTGTAAACTGCTATAAGTACTTGTTAAAGAGATGTATTATTGTTGGTTGGTGAATATCATTCTAGACTTGCGCTGTATATTTTTGAGAACTCTTCAGAAACAAAATTGCTGGAATGCTTTGCTGGTGAACTAACTGAGTGTGGAATCTATGGCAGAAGAGTAGATTGCAGAATTCTCGTGTTAATGCATAGATCAATAAGTCTTATTAACCCCTATGTTACTGTATTTGTCTTTATTTATCATCTAAATACCATGTTCTAAGTTACAGGAAAGAAGATAACCCAGAATTTACTTCACTGTACTCTGTGTTCAATTCCTGTAATTTCTAATGTTTTCTACAGGACTAGCATAGGCAAGAATTCTTAATTGCTCTTGTCCACCTGGTTCTTTCACTCTAAATATCATCAAGGAATTCTTAAATTCTCCCTGATAATATTTATGCAATTTCTCTGTTAATAGAATGAAAGATTCTTGACTGCCTTTCATTCTTTGACTTCGTTCCATCTTATTTCAGTTTCAAAATTGTTTTGTGTTTAATTATCCTGCTCTGTAGTATTATCATTGCCAAAGAAACCATGCTTAGAAGTTTATTTACTTGGACTCCATCAACCCAATGGTCTGAACTTCTCTCAACTTACTGCCTTGCTCTATTGAATGTCATCTCCCAAACATCAAACAAAAATTGTGTCTAATTAGCCTAAAATATAAACAAACAAAGCTAAATTACAAAGAGAGAGCCCTCTCTGGTTGTAGGTAGGCTATGACCTGTAGCTAAAATATTGGTTAGTGGTTACCTCGGCCGGATTCCCTCTAGGAGGCAGGGAACAACCTGAGTGATAACATCATTAGCGACTCCACTGGGGAGTAATTAGTTTCCCTGTTTCAACATAGTCAAAGGAGATATCGAGCTTCCTATTTTCAAAAGAATCTCTTGTGAAGTATTCTTTAAAGATGTGATTATAAAACATTCCTAGAAAAATACCAAAAACAAATATAGAAGCTGGCTCCAAAGAAGAAAACTCATTACACAAGGTCAAAACCTTACCTAGATCCTCCAACTGTTTTTGAAAATCCCAATTTGATCCCTAAGATCATTAAGAAGCAAGAGCAACAAGAAGATTTTGCTAATTCAAGTCTTGAAGCAGTTCAACAAAGCTATATTCCAACCCCTACTAAAGCTTCAGTTCGTCCTCACATTACTGCTGCTTCCCCTAATTCTTCATCCACCTCTCAAAGCATCTTCTCCACCTCTTCATCCGCTTCACATTCTTCCACCTTTAGCCCTGTTGTTCCAGCTGTTCCACTACTTCTTGCTGTCCCATTTATCCCTGTAAATATGGCCAAAATATATGCTCGCTTGCAATTACCTACAAATCTAGGGGCTATGCCCCAAGAGTATCAAAGTAAGATCACTTATTTTGGTGGTGCTGGTTCCTATACAGCCCAAAAACACACCAAGAAGATGCAGGATTATTTTGAAAACTATGAAATTGATGATGATGATGTAAGGATGAAAATCTTTGTTCAGAGTCTAACAGGTGATGTAAGGACCTGGTTTAGGTCACTTGCTGCAAACTCCATAGCCAATCCTGAGGCCCTATATCAAGTCTTCTTAAACAGATGGGTAAAGAAGAAAGGCCCTTTACATATTTTAACTGAATATGACAATTTAAAAAAGGCGTCCGTAAGAAACTTTCCAAGACTATTGTGCTAGATTTAACAATGTATACAATGCCATTCCTCAGAACCTTAGACCGCCACCTGACTTAGCCTTGATCAAATTCCCTGATGGATTTGATTTAGACATGGCATATCAGCTTAGGGAAAGAGCCCCTCCCAGCCTAGCAGACATGCAGAATGTAGCTGTTAGTGTAGAAGCAAAATTGATTGCCAAACGAAACCGAGCTAGAACTGAAAGAAGAACAACATTCAAAGAAGAACCTTCAACATTGGAACAGAAATTAGATGCCATCATCAAAGGAATGGATAGAATTGGAGATAGGGTAGATACCATTGAAAGAAAATCATCATGGGAGGGTCAAACAAGCAACACAACTAGAAATCCTAATTTTAGAAAAAATCAAAACCCAAATGCTGAAAGGACTGGCCCTGATCAGAATATCAGACCTCCATTTCAAGAGAATTATGCAGAGGCCTCAACCTCAAGTGAACCAACATAGGACCCTCACATTAACTTAATGGGCCTAGATGGCGAACAACAAGTTTTCCTAACTCAAGATGACCAAGACGCCCACGAATTCAACCAATTTCAAACAAAATCTGGAGAGTCATTTGATTTTAGAGAAGGCTATGATGCAACAGTATATGAGGTTCATAAATACTACAAATTGAGAAGCATAACCATAGATGTGCCTGAAACTACCAAGCTGAAAGATACTAAACAGCCTAAGAAATCAAGGGATAAAGCTCTCCCAACAGAATCCTCTGATAAAACACACCCAAAGAAAGTTACTGTGGAAGATGTATCAGACTTACAGCCTTCAAGAAACCATTCATTCACATCCCAGTCTCCAATGGAAGATTTGAATAACCCTCTAGAAAATAATTTCAGATCAGATGCACCTTATAACAGCATACATAATCAACAGAAGGTCAATGAAAACTCAGCTGAAAAAGAAAAGCTTGCTGCCCAAAATATAAAGATCCAGATAGAAAAACCTTTTAACTTAGAAACAGAAATTTGCAAGCTGAAAATAGCCATTCCTCTCTTTGAATTGGCCAAACATCAAGTTTACAGACAACAAATCAATAGGTCACTGCAAATATCAGAGAATAGGGATGCAGTCAATGTTTTGGATGATCAACCAGAACTGATTTTTGGTCCAGAAGTCAATGGTAAATCAGTAGATGGAGGTGTCCCTCCATTCTATGTGAGCTTAAACATTCATGACAAAGTGTTGCACAACGCAATGTTTGATTCAGGGGCTTCCCATAATCTAATGCCCAAATCCGTGATGGAAAAGCTAGATCTAGACATCACAAGGCCCTACAAGGACTTGTTTTCATTTGATTCCAGCTAGGTCAGGTGCCTAGGCCTAATCAAAGACCTTTGTGTATCTCTAGTCCAATATCTAGCTAAAACAATCTTGATGGATGTGGTGTTAGTTGATATCCCACCTAAGTATGGTATGCTTTTGTCCAGATCTTGGGGTGCCAAACTCCAAGGATCTTTACAGCTACACATTTCCTATGCCACAATTTCAGTCTTTGGCCAGCCAAAGAGAATATACCGAGAAACATTGATGAAATATGCGGTTAGCAGTCAAGAAAAGCCCCAAAACTTCCCCATCTATTCCATCCACTCTGACATGGATTCATTTATCTTATACAATGCTGACATGTGTCCCAAAACTGATGTCAAGCTCCTGAAAACAACACAAACAGAAAGCATCAATGAATAATCTGGTGCCCAAAACCAAAAGATTGTTGACATGATTGATACAACTAACCAAAATGATATATCATATGAGTTACAAAACCGAAACCTGCCCACTGAACAAGCTTCCAAAACTATTAAGGCTATTCATGACCAAGAAATCTTATGGTACTTGGAGTTTGATGGGTCAGTGAACAAATTAGGAGCAGGGGCAGGGGTTTGGATACACAACATACAAAATGACCATGCTCAAGGCCATGCATATAGTCTAAATTTCAAATGTACAAACAACATGGCCGAATATGAAGACCTTCTATTGGGTCTCAAACATATTAGAAGTCTAGGGTCAACTAAGATTTCAATTCTAGGGGGCTTAGATTTGATTATACAGCAGATGAAGGGAAATTTTGTTACAAATTATCTCAGGGCTGAGGTCTTACAGAGGAGAAACAACTGAATTACTTAATAGCTTCTTAGAATTTCAGCTCACTAAAGTTCCCAGAAGTCATAATTTACATGCACATAGTTTGGCAACTTTTTCCAGCACTTGTAAACTTCCTTTTGAGCCCAATCACCACTTCACTACTGAGATCAAACACAGACCTGCTGTCACAGATAATGTAAAAAATTGGCAAGTATTTGAGAATGATACCCAAATAAATAATTTCTTGAGATTAAAAGAAGAATTCTCAAGTATAAACATAGACACAAGCACTATTGATGATCAACATCACATTGATAAGGTTAGGCCAGATATATTAGCTGAAACAGAAAATCTGATTTTGCATCCAACAACCTTTGACTGCACAAACTTACAAAAGCTAAAACAAACAGATTTTGGTGAAATGATTGAGGAAGAATCTGAAGTAATCAAACTAAAGGATAATCTCCTACCCACAGGTTTAACTCCCTTAGAAGATATTTTTGACTCAAATGACATTCCTAGAAAGCCAAAAATGCAACCCCTAAATGCATAAATTGAGGACTGTAACATTGGGACCATAGCAAATCCTAAAATGATAAAACTTTCCAAAATATTACCTCCTGACAAAAAACTGAAATACATTGAATTGTTTAAAGAGTTCCAAGATGTCTTTGCATGGAGCTATGAGGACCTCAAATCCTATGACACATCCATTATCCAACATACAATACCCTTGAAAGAGAACCAGAAACCTTTTAAACAAAAGCTGAGAAGGATTAATCCAGTCCTCCTTCCCCTTATTGAAAAGGAGGTCATAATAATGTATCAAGTTGGAATAATTGCACCCATTAGATTCTCTGAATGGATTTCAAATCTAGTACCCACTACAAAGAAAACTGGAGAGATAAGGCTTTGTGTTCACCTGAGAAATTTGAATAAAGTATCTCTCAAAGACCACTATCCCTTACCAAAAATGGATCATATCCTACAGAGGGTAGTGGGGGCTTCAAGGATTTCATTGTTAGATGGCTTCTCAGGATTTAATCAGATTTTGGTTCACCCAGATGATCAGGATAAAACTGCCTTTACAACACCTTGGGGAACCTTTAAATATGTCAAAATGCCTTTTGGACTCAAAAATGTCGGAGCCACATTTCAGAGGGCAATGGACATAGCCTTTGCTAAGGAGATCCATGATTTCTTAGTCATATATCTTGATGACCTTGCTGCTTTCTCAAAATCAGACCAAGAACATTTAAAACATCTAAGGCAAGCATTCCTAATTTGCAAAAAATATGGCATATCATTGAACCCAAACAAATCACTGTTTGGCCTAGAAGAGGGAAAACTCCTAGGTCACATAATCTCTAAAGATGGAATAAGAATAGATCTGGACAGAATTCAAGCTATCCTTCAAGTCCCTCATCCAAGAAACATCAAAGAATTACAAGCCTTTCTAGGCAAGATCAATTTCCTGAGAAGATTCATTCCCAATTTGGCCGAGCTAATAAGGCTATTGAATAATATGCTCAAGAAGATTCTAAAGTCAATTGGACAATAGAAGCCAAGCAGGCCTTTGAGGAAATCAAGATAGCTTTGACAAGAACTCCTGTTCTTACAAGTCCCAGATTTGATAAATATTTTATAATCTTTTCCTTTGCATCTGAGCATACTATTGTTTTTGTCCTATTACAAAAAGATGACTTAGGATGTGAGAAACCCATTGCTTTCTTCAGAAAAACACTCAGAGATGCCCCACTCAAATACCAAATCATGGAGAAGCAAGCATATGCTCTTGTGAAGGCCATAAAGGATTTCAGAATTTATATCTTGTACTCTCACATAATTGCCTATGTTCCTAATGCAGTGGTTAAAGATATTCTTACTCAAGAAGGAATTGAAGGTAAAAGGGGCAAATGGATAGCCAACATTTTAGAATATGACATTGAGATAAAGCCAACAAAACTCATAAAAGGACAAGGGCTAGCCAAACTAATGACTGAAACCAACTTCCAAGCCCTTGACATCAATGAACTGGATAACGAACAAGAGATGGTGACTCCACAGATCAATCAAGCCTTTTTACAATCACCTTGGTATACTGACATATGTTTTGTATTGTTAAACCTGCAAGCTCCTCCAGGGTTATCCAAAACCAAAAAGAGATTCTTGAAAATGAAAGCTTCAAAGTTTTGTATCATAGATAATGTGTTGCTTTGGAAAAATCATGAAGGTATTTTGCTTAATTGTCTAACATTGGATGAAACTGACAAAGTCCTCCAGGAATTTCATGCAGGAGACTGTGGAGGACACTTATATTGGAAATCAACAGTTGACAAAATCCTAAGGGCTAGATTTTATTGGCCCTCCCTGTTTGCTGATGCTAAAAAATTTGTAATGTCTTGCCATAAATGTCAAATCTTTGAAGGCAAGAAAAAGCTGCTACCCCTGCCCCTCAAACCTATTTCAACTGAAAGACCATTTCAACAATGGGGTTTAGACTTCATTGGGGAGATCCACCCTTCATCTTCTGGTCATCATAAATGGATTTTGACAGCCACATATTACTTTACCAAGTGGATAGAGGCCATCCCTTGTAGGCAAGCCAATGACTCAATTATTATCCAATTCCTAGAAACCAATATCCTATCTAGATTTGGCTGTCCAGAAAAGATCATTACAAACAATGAAGCTGCCTTTAAGTCCAAAAAAGTGATCAGTTTTTGTCACATATACCATATTACCCTTGGTCATTCCACAGCCTATTACCCTCAAGGTAATGGTCTAGCTGAGTCCTCCAACAAAAGCCTCATCAACATCATCAAAAAGATCCTGGAAGAGAATAAAAAGAATTGGCACAAAAAACTTGTCAATGCACTATGGGCAGATATATTGACCACCAAAAGATCCATTGGAACAAGCCCATATGAGTTGATTTATGGAATGGAGGCAAGATTCCCCTCTTCTTTAGGAATCCCTGTGATCAAGTTGCTGCAAGAAATACAAGCAAAGCCTAATGATATTCAGAGAAGGATCAATCAAACTATTCACTTGCAGCAGACAAGGGAAGAAGTATATCACAGAACTCAGATACTACAAGATAAACTCAAGAAGACCTTTGATAAAAGAAAAAAAGTTGAAGACTTTTTCATAGGAAAAAAAATGCTGAAATGGGACTCCAAGAGGGAAGACAAAGGAAAACATGGTAAATTTGATTTCCTTTGGAGAGGCCCCTTTGTTATTCAAGCTGTACAAGGTAACAACACCTTTCTTTGAAGAGTTTGGATGGCACAGAAACTGAGGAAGGCCCAGTCAATGGGCGAATGCTCAAGCATTATTTTGATTCCCTTTGATCCACACCACACAACTGCATATTGTACATAAATATTTGTATTTCAGCATTTTCATTTACACCAGTTAGATAGAGAACCAAATGCAACAAATTTTGAAGAAAAATCAGGGAACTGCATCAATTTTTGATGTATATTTTGAGTCCACCATAAGAAATTAAGAAAAGGACATGAGAAGTATGAAGATGATGATAAGTACTCAGAGAAATTAGCAAGAAACAGAGCTCTAAATTCACACAGATCAGCTCATAAGGACTGCATACAGGTTACAAAGATTCAGATCAATGGCCTCCAAGACAAGCAAGTTTTAGACCACAACAATAATTGAAAAATAAGGCCATCTGACCTGTTGTTCTTAGCTTTTCACCAGGAAAAGCCATCCCCAAGTGGAGCCACTGTTAGATTCCTATACCAATAGGTTTCATTTTTCATGATTGACAGTGGAAGGGCTAAATATGTTCATCATTGCATGCTGCAAAGGTTCCATATTTTGTATACATACAAGGAAAAATAAAAAATGAAAAGAGGGTATGCCTTAAAAGAATAATCAAAAGGCAAGAAAATCAATTGGTCGGAAAAAATAGTAAAAATGAACCCCAAACCAAAGACCAGGAAAGTGGCCAGTCAAAATGCCATTGCTATCTTATTTGCAAGTTCACAATGTGCAAATATTACCACATTTGATGGATGGCCCAACAGTCCAAGCTGGATCATGTCATGTTTAAATTGGCTATTGTAGAATAGAGAATGAATATTTGTCCAAACAGTTCAAGCTTGGCAAATGAGTAGCTAGGTAGAGAATTTAAGGAGCCCAACTGCTTAATCTGGGCCCTTGGAAGAAATAAGGGTACATTTATATAGGAGGACAGTCAAAAGAAAAGAGGACAATCAGGGTTTGCTAATCTAAGTGCACCCAACTCAAGGAAGAAAAAATGTTAGGTTTATTAGGCTGAGTAGGTAGTTTGAGGTTGCAGAAGCAAGTTGGTAATCACTTGTGGTCTTGTTAAGAAGGACTCATCTCATTTATGGCATTGACACCATGGCAGTTGTTTGATGGCACAACAGAGAAGCATGACTAACTTCCCCTTTCATTTCCCCAAAAATCATTCACTAGCATCCCCCAAGGACCCTGGGATCGACCCAATAGTCCTTTTCACTCTATTTTATGAAAAATGCTAAGTAGAACTCTGAGTTCACTCAGATGGAAGAAACCACATTTTTGGTGTAAAAATGGTCATCCCATACTCTTTCATGTTCTTATGCCTAAGTTTGCATTTTATAAACTTAGCATTTATCCTTTC
>APFE030411922.1:41684-68442 GCA_000404065.3 Pinus taeda | reverse complement strand
CTAGGTAGAGAATTTAAGGAGCCCAACTGCTTAATCTGGGCCCTTGGAAGAAATAAGGGTACATTTAGATAGGAGGACAGTCAAAAGAAAAGAGGACAATCAGGGTTTGCTAATATAAGTGCACCCAACTCAAGGAAGAAAAAATGTTAGGTTTATTAGGTTGAGGTAGTTTGAGGTTGCAGAAGCAAGTGGGTAATCACTTGTGGTCTTGTCAAGAAGGACTCATCTCTTTTATGGCATTGACACCATGGCAGTTGTTTGATGGCACAACAGAGAAGCATGACTAACTTCCCCTTTCATTTCCCCAAAAATCATTCACTAGCATCCCCCAAGGACCCTGGGATCGACCCAATAGTCCTTTTCACTCTATTTTATGAAAAATGCTAAGTAGAACTCTGAGTTCACTCAGATGGAAGAAACCACATTTTTGGTGTAAAAATGGTCATCCCATACTCTTTCATGTTCTTATGCCTAAGTTTGCATTTTATAAACTTAGCATTTATCCTTTCATTTTCATTCCATAAAACTCATATTAACATCTAACCCTATTATCTAGCTCCCTAAATCATTTTCCCACCCCTATTCTACAAAAACTATATTAAAACCCAAAAAATCTAAATATCCCCTCCAAATGGCAACTATAGCCAAATAATATAAGTTCGGGAAACATTAGGTCCATTTGGGACTCTATGTTAACCCATCCGCGTTCATTAACCCTTGGGATTTATTTAACACCCGATTAAATAAATAACCATATCAAACCCTCCCCCCAAACCATACCATATTACCCTCTACGCATGCATTTCATTTTAGATTTCATTTAATATTTGGTTAAATGAATAACCATAGTCTGGCACCGAACACATATTAAACCTATAACCTAAGGTCTAAACCCGCCCGAAACTATGCAAAAATCAACGCTTATCGTGCGCGCTTTTCTGCTAACATTTGGTCGCATCTCCATCCCGTGCATCGTCGGATCGGCTTCCCCAGATCCGACGGTCTTCATCCATATCGGGCATCCCTCTGTAGCAGTACGTAAGTAGCCGATGGTTGACGGTTTCACCGTCATACACCAGGACACTTGTCGCCCTTCGATTGCATCGGGCTGCCTCTGACAATTACCACTCCCGTACCAAAGGCGGTCCGATAGAAACCACTTACCACCCTCCCCTTTTGCCTACGTCATCGCATGACGTTGCATCCATGTCGCCGCCACTACACTCCTGCGCCATGTCACCCACTG
This sequence comes from Pinus taeda, assembly GCA_000404065.3. Lineage (NCBI taxonomy): Eukaryota > Viridiplantae > Streptophyta > Pinopsida > Pinales > Pinaceae > Pinus > Pinus taeda. The sequence continues at coordinate 67,196 of APFE030411922.1, read as the reverse complement.
ACATCACCACCCCGCCACCGTGTCATATGTCACGTCATCACATACGTTAGCTGCCATGTCATCTACCATACCCACTACATGACAAAAGGGACGTCATGATGACGTCATCCTGGAAAAATGCAAAAAGCACCAAAAGGTCCAAAATTGGTTAAAAAGTCGTGAAAACGACTATTTTCCGCCTATTTCCATTTGTTGCATCCGCAAACAACGTGCATGTGCTTTCACTATTAAATCGCTTCCGAAGCTTATACTGTCCATCAACCCGCCAAATCGACTCCATAGCTCAATTCTGCAGCCCAAGTTGTGCCTGCTAACCATCCTCAGCGCCCTGGACACAGGTATTTATCCCTATTTTAGCCTGAAAGCCCTGTTTTTCAAGTTCTCTGTTTAAAATTGCCAAAAGAACCTGTAATTTGCTTCCAAAGGCACTCCTACCAATCACTCACTGACCTGCATACACCATTTGAGTTGTTAATTCACAACAAACCTGCAAGTTTGAGCTCATTCCCTCTGCATACGAGCCATTCCAACACACTTTGCGTCCATATTCACCTACAAACTCCAAAACATTGCCCAAGCATTGATTTAAAGTAGTTGAGCGCCCTGTTTCCTTTGTGTTAATCTGTTTTCTAAAGGGAAACCCTCGGCTTCCATCTCCCTCTGCAAACTTTCGCCCCTTCGGGCAAAATTCAAACTCCATTTTCTTGGCATTCTGTCCACAGAGCCTGCAGTTTGACAAATTTATGTAAAAAAACCCATTCTAAATGCTGCAAATTTGTTGTTTCCATAAACTCTATACAGTGAGGTTGGTTTGAAATTAAAAAAATCATTTTTCATACTTCTGACAATAGCCTTAGAGCTTAAATTCTACTTCCTGTTGCTCTTTACACCTATATTGCAATCAATACAAGCAGTATAAAACATGGAGACTCCAGTAGCTCTGAACATTGCTCCTTTGAATTCTCCACACATGGATTTAGAATTGTTACCTTTGGCAGACAGGGACTTCCAGATCAAGGATATGATGGGCCTTAATTCTCACCTCAAAATTGCGTGCTAATTCAGAAACTATCACAGAAATAACTCTGATATCCTAGGAATTTGGCAATCTAGTATGCCAATCTACTTCCTCCCATCAGTCAATGTGTTGCTCGAATTCATTCATCTATTTCATGCAAACTATGACCCCACTCAGAGAGCAATTCTCAGTCCAGATGGGTCTGTGCTGTTCTATTTCACTCCTCAATCCATAAATGAAATGCTGAACTTTGAGCCACCTCGGCCTCTAGTTCCCCTTACAATGAAACTTCTGCTTGATCAGGGTGCAAAGCTCTCTAGGGCAGAAATATCAAGAGTTAGTCAGCTGTTTATGGATCGACAGTGCCAGTATGATCATCCTCCTCCCTATCATCAGGTCTCATTTAATGAAATAGGCAGGCTCATGGTAGATATGATTTCCTACATTCTAGGATTGAAAAGAGGAGAATTTGTGGATGAGACTGTATTTCTTCTCTTAACCATATTCACTCGAGGACAGCCCCCTGTTGTCCTGTATGACTATGCCACCTTCATAGCAAACAAAATACATGAGCAATTCATGATTATGGAGAGAGAAAGAGTGTTTAAATACACCTCCTACATTTACCATCTGCTGTTGTACTATCACCCTGATAGTTTCAAGGTTCCTCTCAGGAGACTAGACTCAAAAGGAGAGAGGAGATCTCTCATCTATTGAACCTCAGTTTTCCATGAAGTCCACTATTCTCCATACACATATTGTGAGTTTGTTGACCTACTCATCTACCCAACCACTTGCCTATTAATGATGACTCCTCCTACCAGACTCACTGCTTAAATGCAAAGAATCTTGCATCTTTCAAAGGGCTACAACATTGGTGATTGGTACTTCTACCAAAACCACACAGTGATAAGAATTTATGGGTGTGAGTTGTCTCCCTATATGCTGCCAAGATATTTCCCCATGAGACTTTTTACCTTGGAATATTTCAGGCAGTTCAGTAATGCAGACTTGACTCATTTCCATGGGAAAAACAAGAAGGCATAGCTTAAAATTAGACATCAATTGGGTCCCTTTGTTTTCAACAAAAGGGAAGAAGCATGGAAGGATGCAGACAATATGCTAAGGCAAGAGCTCATGTTGAAACAAAGCTTCTACTAGGCACCATATGACCGTGAACATTTCATAAGCCTTAGAAGAATCAAACACAGGCTTTCAGGATATGTGCACCAGCCAATCCCCCACATTGAACAATATGCTAATCAACAAGAATGGGTAGAGGGCACATTAGATGATGAAGAGCTTAGTGAAGAAGAAAAATTAGAGAAAGATATGAAAGAAATTGAGAAAAGAATTGACCTGGATTATGTTGCACAGGTCACCTTCACACAGCCTCAAGCGATTGGAGCAAGCACATCAACTGCTACATCTTCACGGTAGCCAGCTAAAGAAACCATTTTACCTGCAGGGAAAGACAAGGACATTGAGCACTCAGAATAGCAAAGCACAATGGAAGAGCAACAATCCTCAAATCAAGAAAAGGGTCAAGAAAAAAGCCCTTCAACACAAACAAAGGCACTTGAAATCCCTGTGCTGCAAACTCCTCATAATGAGGAAAGAGGTAAAAAGAGGGACAAAACAGAGGGCACACCCACAGGGGCATCCAAAGATCAACAAGGGGAAAAGAGACAGAGGCTAAACCCCTATGCTGAGGAGGAAATTACAGAAGAAACCATAGGAAATATCAGGGGCGAGGGAACTTCTGAACAACAGATCCCTCCTGTTTTGGAAACATCGGACAGCTCCTTTCAGCAGGAGCAAGAGAGACAACCAGGTGGGGAGGTTTCATCCTCCCAATAGTAGACCAGGCAAGGCTCGGATATCAAACAAGCATTCACAGAGATCAAAGCTAGAAACGAGCCAATAAGGTTTTAGATTTACAATCAGTTGATGAGAATGGCACCAACAAATGAACAAATACTGATGGCAGCATATGACATGCAAGCAGGGAAGATGACTCTCAGTCACTTTAGACCTACTACACAGCAGCCACAGTCAGCTACAGACTACATCAGAACCAATATGGAGGTCCTGGCAAAAGACATACATCCAATAGACCAGATTGAGTTACATAAGCAGGCTAGAGAAATGGTTTACTCCACATTAGCATATAAGGCTCTAATGGCCCATAGATTGCAGAATTCTTTGTATAATACTTCTGCCCAGTTAGAGTTGGAAAAATCCTCATCATTAGCCAAGGATAATAGGATAAAATCCTTGGAAGAGGTCATTATAGAGTTGGGACATGATCCCAAAGATCCCAAAGGCACATAGGCCTTAATCAGAAAAAAGGAGGAAGACATAGCAACCCTGAGAAAACAAATGAAGCTGCCAGTTACCATACATCCTCAAATTGCAGAAGTGGCACAAAAAAAGGAAGTAGAGGATGTAGTTACCCTGCTTATGAGGATGAACCAAAGGCTATTGGACACAAAGAAAGCATTGGAAGAGGCTCAGCAAGGGAAACAACTAGAGTTGGCCCCTCAACCATCCCAAACAACTCCAATAATTACAGCTCCTCCTACAACAGTCACTACAGCAGCACCTCCCCTAGATTCAACTTCAACAGCAGGTGCCTCAACTTCGGCAGCAACTACAACAGCAGCATTGCAAGAGGCCAACTTGAGCATGGAGGCCATGATGAAAGAAATTAAGGCTCTGGAATTACAAATGGCAGAAATGAAGGAGACCAAGGACAATCTAGCCAAGATTGAGGCTAGTTATGATAAATCAAAGATGACAGTTGCCGAGAAGACCAGGGAAGTAAAGGCCCTAGAGAACAAGATAAAGGCTTTGGGGAAAGACCTCACTCTCCACAGAACCCTGACTGAGATAAAAAAAATTTTGTGGAATAAAATTGGCCAAGCTATTGTTGATCAATGGACAACAATACAAACCATTTTTTACCAGATAGAATTGATGGCAGTAGCTCAATATGAAACTCATAAGGCCAGAACATTATTGGCAGATAAGCCTGAGCAAGCCAATCAATTGATTCACTTTTTGAATACTCGTACTGGTGAGCAGCTGGCAGCAATGAACATCCAGAACAGGACAAAGACTATTTTAAGAGTCAAGAAGGTGCTGACCATGAGAAATTTTGTCCAAACTATAGAAAGAAAATGCCAAGAAATGCACAGAGGTAAATGCCTTTAGACAAAAGCTTTCAAATTTGCAAAGCAAAGGTTTACCCAGCCTGGTCACTAGCACTGGAAGGCTAATAAAATAGGAACAGTATGCAAACAAGCTGAGTACCTATGTGAAAAACCAAATTACAACATCGTCAAGTAGCACAGAAGAAGCAGTCCCTCCCACAGGGCAGAGTTTATATGATAAACTGGAAGATTTGTTTTACATTGAGCATGAGATAGCACACCCTTTTCCAGTTTGGCCGAATTATTACACATACACTGAAGCTGATGAAATATTTTTCAAGTTAAGAAAGCATCAGCTACCAACAGAGGAATGGTGGTAAAGCCTGCTTGAGATTCTAAAGTATTTTTGATTCTCTTCTTATTTATTGTCTGCATAACAAGCAAATTGTATAATATGGCTCTGCTATAAAAAAAATTCAAATCGACAAGTAGATGAAATTAGCGCTAAAAGGCATTCAAACAAACTACACAGGTGGCAAATGACAGCACGCCCAAGATAGCACAATAGCAAAGCGGTCATCCACCGACTACCAGGGTCAAAGGGTCAACAACAAACAGGACACCTGCAACAGCCAGTAAAGCGCATTTATTTCCTCAGTTATTGCTGCACGTTTTTTCCACATTAGTTATTATTTCTGCCAGAGTAGATGGATAAATTTATGTCCAGATATTTCCCTATGGGATATTTTGTAAACTATTATAAGTACTTGTTAAAGAGATGTATTATTGTTGGCTGGTGAATATCATTTCGGACTTGCTCTGTATATTTTTGAGAACTCTTTAGAAATAAAATTGCTGGAATGCTTTGCTGGTGAACTGACTGAGTGTGGAATCGATGGAAAAAGAATAGATTACAGAATTCTTGTGTTAATGCATAGATCAATAAGACTTCTTAACCCCTATGTTACTATATTTGTCTTTATTTATCATCTAAATACCATGTTCTAAGTTACAGGAAAGAAGGATAACTTAGAATTTACTTCACTGTACTCTGTGTTCAATTCCTGTAATTTCTAATGTTTTCTACAGGACTAGCATAGGCAAGAATTCTTAATTGCTCTTGTCCCCCTGGTTCTTTCACTCTAAATATCATCAAGGAATTCTTAGATGCTCCCTGATAATATTTATACAATTTCTCTCTATTAATAGAATGAAATATTCTTGACTGCCTTTCATTCTTTGACTTCATTCCATCTTATTTCAGTTTCAAGATTGTTCTGTGTTTAATTATCCTGCTCTGTAGTATTATCATTGCCAAAGAAACCATGCTTAGAAGTTTATTTACTTGGACTCCATCAACCCAATGGTATGAACTTCTCTCAACTTACTGCCTTGCTCTATTGAATGTCATCTCCCAAACATTAAACAAAAATTGTGTCTTATAAACTAGCCTAAAATATAAGCAAACAAAGCTAAATTACAAAGAGAGAGCCCTCTCTGGTTGCAGGTAGGCTAGGACCTGTAGCTAAAAGATTGGTTAGTGGTTACCTTGGCCGTATTCCCTCTAGGAGACAGGGAACAACCTGAGTGATAACACAAGTAACTAATATACTAACAAAGCTTCTTCCTAATAAGAAATTTGTGTATCTTAAGAGCATGTTTAGTTTAGTTGATATTGATGATTTTGTTGATGATAACAAAAGTTTGGAAGAGATTTGTTGAGGCCTGTGTGTGAGACACATTTCCTGGAAGGACATTTGGACGACACCATCAGTTGATGTCTAGTTTCTGAAGTAGGGAGGGTGGCATTTGTCTTGGAGCTTTGGCCTCGAATACACACCTAGATCCTTGGGTTGATGGTTATCAAGTAAGCTTGATGGTACCTAGAAAGGATGAAATCTTTTTTCCAACTTAGTCCCACTTGGAGATATTTCCCTGGTTAGGAATCTATTCCATGGCATTCCAGTCCCTAAATTTTTGAGAGACCTTGGATAGAGTTCCCTGGTCAGGATTCTAGTCCATGGCATTGCAGTGCCTAAACTCTTCACAGTTCATATAATTTGAGATATTTCATATGAATACCTCCCTATTTAAGAGGGTGTGTTGAAAAATGTAACTAGGTTTGGTCTTCATAAAATGTATTTGTTAGAATAATTTTTATTATTGTTACAATGACTTATTAAAGCATGGCTTTCAATGCTTGGGTCATCATGATATTAGTCAAGGTCCCCATTAAGGATTGCTATGATTAATAAAGAGTGAAAAGAGTCATTATATATTTTATGAGACCTTTCTTGGGCTTTCGAACGATGTAAAAAGAATTATTTTTGAGACAAAAATAAATTATCTAACCTCCACATGAAGTTGGCCTCAACAAGATCAAGTCAACCTCAAGGAAGGATATTCGACCTCAAGGATGGTTATATACACAAGACAGTTCAGCTTCATTTGACCATATCACTCTCTCAATCATAGTTCGATCTTTGGAAGCTAGAAGCTAGGAAGAAGTGTAAAGTTGAAGGAAGAGTCCAAAAGGAGTGCAAGTTTGGTCTAGGTGAAGGAGAAGAAGAAAATAGAAATTTTGGTGCCTCTCCCTCTCTCTCGTGTGGGTTGGTTTGGGAGATCAAAGTCTCCTAGTTTAGGTCGAAGCTGCTACTGATGTTAGAAGCTACCAAGTAAAAGTTCTAGGGTCGAAGTGTTGATGTTGCTAGGTCGAAGGTTGTATCGAAGAAGGAGAGGCTCGCTCGGTGTGGAGGAGGTCTTTGTCTAGGTAGAAGAGTCTCAAGACAAACTATTGAAGGAAGAGATTTTTTACTAGGTTTTTCCCTGGAAGAGTGCATGCATCTTGTGTCTTATATTTTTTATGATCTTCATGCACACATAATTTAGTAATTTCTTGATTAAAGATAATATAACAAATAAGTAAAAGAAGCCAACATAATTCACAAGTAATTATCAAGAAAGAGAAATATAACCCTAATCCTACTAGCATTGATTTCTCAACAGGAACCAGGATCTCTACTGAGAGGGTGAGGTGGGGGGTGGGGGGGTGAATTTATATTGATAAAAATTTCACAATAATCAAACCTTTTCTGCAATATATTAATCAATTTATCACTTAATAAATATGAATTAGATTTGAACATGCAACTTCAACTGAATTAGCACATGAGATCTATAATCATAAGAATAAACATGCACAATGAAACAAAACCATCACATCACATAGGAACATAGGATCTCTAGTGGAAAACCCCCATCTAGGGCAACAACCACCCTTGCTACTATTGCACTGCTCAATATATTTTATTATGTGTCAAGAAAATCATTACATAGCGAGTACAATATGGAAACTATTTCAAAGGTACTATGGTCTCCATATATGACTCTACAGACACCCATATGATCAACAAGCCTTGCCCAACACCCATTGGACTTATGAAGAAATTTTTTCTCAATCCTTGTTTTGTTGGAGCACCCACCCCACTTCTCTATGTAGTTCACCTTTCATGCATTTTCAAATAGGAACACTTGAGATGCTCAACATGAACATCAAAATAACAATATCTTCATAGAAAAAATCATCAATCACTTAATCCAAATAAAATCATACACCTCTCTCAGATTCATAGATCATTTTCAACTCACATATCCTCAATACATTTTCTACAAGCAAAGTAGATGAAAAAACTCAACAGTAAAGTACATGATTGTTACATTAAAACTTGAGACACTACTACAACTAATATATCATAATCATATAAACTCAAACAATAATTCTACCTTTGCAATCACAAATGCATTAGCAAAATCCTTTGTATCCTTGTCACTTTTCTTCTGCATAAGAATAGACTTCAGCCATGCATACTTATGTCTCTACTATATCTATATCTCCATGCAAACTCTACTTCAGTAAATCATACTCCTCACCAATGAATCTCCAAAACATTATGACAATTTTCTCACAAAAGAGAACTAACCAAATGAACAACCTTTCTCCACATATTTGTAGTTTCTGATGATGATTAGTTCAGTTAATTCCAATCCTAAAGTGGAGCTCTATTCACATGCTGTAAGTGGTTTGGTTCAATGCTTAACTCAATCAACCACTAACTTTATTTACTAATGAATATTTTCTTTTAACCATCATTTAAAAGCACGATTACCTTTTTCTGACCTTTACATGATGAGTCATGAAGAAGGAAAGCCAGAAAACCAAATAAACATCTGATGAGCGTGAATAATGTAGAGGAATTTTTGTGAAAGGCCTCAGTCACTAGCACAACATAGGGTCCATGCGATTGGAAATCCTTAGTTGCTCCAATAGGCCTTCAAACCAGTGACTGGAGCATTTCAGTCGCTCCCACTGGCTTGGTTCCATGCGACTGTGGCAAAGGATGCTCAAAAAAAACTTTCCTTTCTTAATATTATGCTCAAACATCCTCCATTGGTTGATCATCATTAATAAGTCCTCAAGAAGCCAATATAGCATGTACAACACTCCAACAATCCATTGTAACAACTCCATCATCATCACAATTCAAATTAGGTTTACTTCAATGTCATCCATGAATTGCTCCAACACTCAAGCCATCAACAAAAGACTGTATAACTGATCATACAAGTTGAAAACCATCCATACACACACCGAGTACCATAAGCATGACTTGACAGTCTCTAGCATTGTCAACTAGGTGTAGTATCTCCACAACCTTCCAAGGCATCCACACACCAACCAACAACTTGTACTAACATTTGCAATCACTAATATAAGGTCTGAAACTATTGAACCATGTGCATAAATAATAACATACTACCAGGTTGACATCAATGTTGACCAACATCAATGCATTCTCCAACACCAATGCTATTGATCCAAAATGGATCTAGTTTTTCCTCCAGATCAAAGTCTTCAAATGCAGTTTAAAGTAAGATCAAGTCAAAGTGCTCGTCGATACAATTCCAACAATGTGAATGGCACATAAATCTGAGTTCAGATGAAGAAGTTATGGCCAGTCAACATTTCTAGGAAATGTAGGGTAAATGACACAAGTCAAAGGGCAGAAGTCAATGGTCAACGGTTGGTCAACAGTCAATGGTCAACTAGGTCAAATCCTACGTCAACAAGGATACGTGTCAACCTAGGAATGAACCACAGGTCCTGGATGACGTCAGCAAAGGAGGTGACATGGAAAATTCTGATTGGTTGATATGGGCCAATCCGGTGCTGACACGTGGCAGCCCAGATTTTTCCCAATACCCACTGTTTTAAAAAATTTTGGTGGTCAGGGAGGATCGAATCCCTGACCTCCTAGAAGACTAAGTTTTTGCTTGAGGGGTCACACTTATTGGGCTATGGAAATCCTGTTGGAGTAATGGGATAAGGTGATATTTATGGTATTAATGTTAGTTACGCCGGAAAAAGACCAGATGGTCGGGGTCAACCCCATGACCACTAGCCAATTAACACAGCAACCAACTATATCCAAATATCTACCGGAAGATATACATACGCACCATATCCATCGGGAGGTCGGGTGGTGGGTTCAACCCGTCGACCTCCCAAAACACTATATATACAACGTTTTTAATATTAAGTCAGATAACTGTAATACCAAGAGCAGGGCTTCATAAGCCAAGCACCCAAAAATTATGTCAGACTATTGCAGAGCCGAATCCAGAAGCCAGGAGCGTGCAAAGTTTCCAAGGCAGTTTTGTGCAGGGCCATGGTTTTGCATAGGTTTGGACCAGAGGTCATTTTGCATGGTGTTCAGGGGGTCTGGAGGTCACTTTGTCAGAACATCGTCGAGTTTATACTCATTTTTCTCGAAATTTTGAGCCCATCGCAATGGTGAGGTCTATTTTCTCATCTGAGCTTTTGTTTTCGAGCTCATCTCTGTAAAATCATTTTGAAGGCAAATAAAGCGATCAACACTAGAAGCTAAAGCCCCGGAGACGTAGCCAGGAAGTTTGGTGAACTCCATTATCACATGGTTGCTATTTGATGTGGTTGAATGTTGTCTTATTTCCTTATTTTTGGTTTATTTCATTTGCAATCTTATTGATCCATTTCATTAAATAACATAAGCTTGCTCACATAGATGTCAGTAATACCTTCCTAATTATTAGATCAAGTGGTATCAGAGCATGTTGGTTTTTAATGTTTGACAAGGTCGTGTCAAGACTTGAATGCTTACTAGGTCAAAGTTCAAATGAGGAGAAGGAGAGTCTGTTGAAGCAAATCTAGAAATTGGAAGGGTCTTTTCACAAAAGAAGATGATGGAAGAACACCCATTCGGGACAGAAGCTAACTTCGTGGACAACTTCATGAAAATACATGCGACGATAGAAGAGATGTACAATGATTTTAAAAAACGCAAAGATGAAGGCACGTTTTCACCTGAATGGGGAAAAGGATCGAGGGAAAAGCCTCCTCCACCATCTCCTCCATCATCACCATCATCGTCATCATCGTCTTCTTCTCATAAATTTAGTTCTTCTAAAAAGAAAAAAAAGAAATCCTCTTTGATCAAATTAGATGTAAATTTTGCCCATGGGGCTTTGGATTGACGGTGAATGGGCGCGCTGTTAAGGCACTCCTTGTGATAGGTCACCGGTTCAAATCCCCCATGGGTACTTAGGTTAGTCTAATAGATAAAAAAAAAAATTAGATGTAAATTTTGATTTGACGATTTATGATGGAGAACTTAATGCTGAAAAGATTGATAATTGGATAAGACAAATTGAAGTGTATTACAGGGTGCAAAAAGTTGTTTATGAAAGGAAGAAGATCAAGCTTGCTAGCCTTTGACTTGGAGGAACCACACTTGTATGGTGGGAAGGTAAAACACAAGTAGATCTCCAAAAGCATGGTAAAATTATTTCGACATGGAATGAATTTGTTTATGCTATTAAAAAACAATTTTATCCTTTGGCTTATATGCAGCAAGCTATGATGAGTTGGAAAACATTGCATCAATTAAAAGGTCAAGGTGAGCAAAGTTACACTCAGGAATTTCATAAAAGAGCTTTGACACTAGGCATATCATTGGACTCTCCAGAGACATTATTGAAATACATAGGTGGCTTACGTAGTTATTTAAAGCATATCATACTGATGTTTAATCAGACTAGCTTAGATGATGTATCGGTTCAAGAAACTCATCTAGAGGCTAAGGGTAAAAATGTATCTCAAGATGTTGGAAAGTCATTTAAATCTAGTGAAATCAAGAATAAAGGAAAGAACAAACAAAAATGGAAGGAAAAGAAATCGAACACTGTGAAGAAAGAAAAGCCTTCTTTCACTCACTGTAAAAAGGAAGGGCATGATGAGGCACACTGTTGGGCATTGCACCCAGAATTGAAGCCAAAGAAGTTCGGGAATAAAGAGCAAAAGAATGTTGCTGCTACAAAAGACTTGGGATCGGATTCAGGTGATGAAACAACAATTACAGCTATAGGTATAAAAGGTAACAATTCTAAAGCAACTACAAGTACTTCTTTGTCTTCTGTTGATAATGAAAAATGATGAGAGGAAGAGAAATGAGTTATTTCACATAAGATTCATTTCCAAACACATAAAAATTGATACTTTATTTGATAGTGGCTCTCAAGTTAATTTGATTTCTGAAGCAATTGTAAAGAAATTGGATCTAGAAATGAAACCTCACAAAAAGCCATATCGATTGGGTTGGGTCTGTGATAAAACTAAACTACAAGTTACGAAACAATGCAAACTTTGTTTTTCTATTGGATTGGACTTTGTAGATGAGGTTGAGTTATACATCGTCCCATTAGATACATGTGGAATCATATTAGGGAGTCCATACTTGTATGATAGACATGTTGTCTTCTATCGAAGGGAAAATAAGTTTCAACTCACTAAAGATGGAATTGATTATATTGTAAGAGCTCATAAACTGAAAGATAACTACTCTCTCATAAACATAGGATAGATGAAAATAATTATACATTCAAGTAAATAACTTTTACTTATTATTGTAAAAGCAAAGGATCTTGATAAATCCGATGCTTTCCAAGGCTGTAATCCTAAACATAAATCAGATCTAGTTAAATTTGTTTCTGATTATGATATTTTGTTTCAAGAGCCTAAAGAGGTTCCTCTCAAGCGACAAATAGAACATGAGATTTATTTGCAGCTAGATACTCCTCTTCCTAACATTGGAATGTACAGGTTATCAACTCTAGAGAATGCAGAAATAAAGAAGCAGGTGTAGGAGTTGCTCGATCAAGGGTTTATTTGACCAAACACTTCACCATGCGGATCACCTATTGTGTTGGTGCGTAATAAATATGGTTCATGGATAACGTGCATGGATTTTTGAGCATTAAATAAAGTCATAATAAAGAATAGTTATCCACTTCCACACATAGATGATCTACTAGGTCAGTTGAAAAATGTAGTTTACTTCGCTAAGATAGACTTGCAAAGTGGCTACCATCAAATTGTGGTGTCAGAACAAGATGTATGGAAGATTGCTTTTAAAACCAAGAAAGGACTCTTTGAATGGTGCAACTACTTTCATGCGAGTCATGAATGATGTATTTAGGCCATTCATTGATGATTTTGTAATAGTCTACTTAGATGATATTCTTGTTTTTAGTAAGACATGGGATGAACATGTAAAGAATGTAAAGGAGGTTTTAGATGTGTCAAAAAGAGAAAATATCTATGCAAAACTGTCAAAATGTGAATTTGGCAGAACATCTTTAAATTACTTGGGATATATTGTAGGGGATGGTGAATTGAAGATTGATCTTGCTAAGGTCGAAGTCATTGTAAATTGGCCTAAGCCCAAGTCTGCTACAGAATTTAGAAGTTTCTTAGGGGTAGAACAATACTGGAGAAAGTTTATTGCTAACTTTTCTTTGATTGCAGCTCCTTTACATGCCTTGACAAGTGTGAAACAGGTGGTTTAATGGGGAGATAAACAACAAAATTCCTTTGACACATTGAAAGAAAGGATTAGTACAACACCGGTACTAAAACTGTCATATCTTCGATAGCCATTTGAGATCGAGACAAATGCAAGTGAATATGCCATGGGGGCAGTGTTGATGTAGCACAGAAAGCCTATATGCTTTCATTCTAAGACATTCACATCAGTAGTAGTTAACTATCCTACATATGATAAGGAATTATATGCATTAGTTCAGAGTGTTAAAAAGTGGAAACATTACATAATGGGTAAAGAAACAATCATACACACAGATCATCAACCACTTCAATATTTACACTCACAAAATAAATTGCAACAATCAAGAGACTATTGATGGATTGGTTTCCTACAACAATTTCATCTTGTTATTAGATATAAGTAAGGTTGCAAACATGTTATCAAGACCAATCATAAGTGTATCCAAAATACTTAAGCATAATTCAGTAATTCATGAAAGTTACATTGAACAATATGCTCAAGGCACGGACTTAAAGGATGTGTTAGGTTCCTATACCAAAAGGAGTCATAATTTTTAAATGGATGAGATTAAACATATAATATGTACATACATTTGCATTTTACAAATGTTTTGCATATTCAAAAAATAAAAAAATGTAAAGAGGGTATGTCCCAAAAGAAAAATCAAAGGACAAAAAGAATAAAAAGGTCAAAAAAGATGAAAATATGAACCCCAAGAAAAGAGAAGACCATGAAAGTGTGCTAGTCAAAATGCCACTACTATTTACTTTTTATGTAGAATAAATGATTGTGTGCAGTTTGTAACCTATGCCACAATCCATGATAGTCAAAATGTTTAAACATGGCTATTTCATGTCTCAATTTCATGTTTATAGATAGAAAATAAAAATCTGACCAAGCAGTGTAATCTTCGCAGATAAGTAGATTAAGCAGAGTAAATAAAAAGGATCTCAACTGTTAAATCTGAGCCCTTGAATGTAATAAGGTTAGATTTACTTCGATTGCCATTGTAAAGAAAATAAAAATGTTTGATAAGGATTTTCTAGCTTAAATGCACCCTAATAAACAGAAGTAAAAATGGTAGGATGAGTAGATGGGAAAGTAGAAGAAAGGTTGCAGAATTGTGATGATTGTTATAAAAAAGCATATTTATCACCCTCATCATGAATGTTATAAGTATGAATGAGAAATTGGACTGGCATAAATTTCACAAAGTCAAATTGATTAATTTCTCCTCACTCATTTCACCCTTTACGTAACTAATTTCGCACAATAAGGTTGAAGTAGCCAAAATCTTAAGTCAAAGGGGCTCGAAGCATTTCTCTAACTTGTGGAGGGACCAGACCCTTGGCCCAATGACTTATAGATCTTAAGTACTAAAATCCCGACATAAACATTTACCCCCTTTCATTTCATTCATTTTCCCTAATAAATCCCTTTTTCCTATGGTTAAAACTCAATTTTTCCTAAGGAAAGGCAATCACCCCCATGAATACCCCTTTTTTATGAAAACCCACAAAAATACACTTAGCCTAAGTTATAATGTTTCTATGTAAAAAGAAAATGAATTACAAAAATGCATTATGCTTAGTGCAATCCATTTTCTGCCTTTTTCATATTAACTTCTGATTTTATTTATATTTACTAATTCCCAAAAAACCCACTTTTTCCCGTATATATTTATTAACCCCCTTTAATATTAATATCCCTACCCCAAAGTTTGAAATATAAAATTTATATTATCCAACCTCCACAAATGACATAATTAATCGATCTGTGATTAATTAGAGTCAACCCATTCACTAATCAAATCCCACCCAATACATTAATCCCCGCTTTAACCCCTCATTAAGCTAAAATTGTCGCGTTGAAATCCCCGTCGGGCCCCTCCATTACCTCCATGTAACTATCGCGCTTGACCACCGCACAATCTCCCCCTTCCCCATCCGATGGGCCATGTTGATTTTGGAAGGCCCCAAAATCCAAATGATACCCACCTGAAATAGATTGTTTTTCACTAGGCCCCTGAAGCGATGTGGCACTCGATGAGTGGAATCTCGCAACCTCCCCCCAATAGTGCCAAATGCCCAAAGGTTGTGCGAAGCAAACCACATACCGCTAGCCTGCTACCCACCAAACTAGTCACTGTTCATCCCACTACGCGACAAATGACCACTGTACATGGTACCTGCCAAATTGACTTTTTGTGCATAAATCCAGAATAGCCCCAAATCATTGTTTTCACTGTTTTTAAATGTAATTTTCCATGCACACACCTATGAATGTTGAAATCTACCAACCAACATACACTTGCACTCTAAAGATGCCAAAAGCTCCCAGATTGCCTTCCAGCCTGATTGAAGCCTTTTCAACCGTTCAGAATTGCCAGTTACTTGGTTCACACCCTGTTTTCTTCAGTTCCAGGTATTTAAGCCAAAATCCATTGAAAGCCCTGTAAATTTCCAGAGTAGGCTCTAAGTTTTCTTAATTAAAATTAAAGGGAACTTTAGTAACATAAAACTCACCTAAAATTGAAGCTCCATTGCCTCAAAGACTGAAAATTTACCTTCCCCATTCTTAAATCCACAAGAACTAAGAATGGATGCCCCAATTGCCATGGATGTTAGCCCAATTTCCACTCCTCACCTAGACTTGGACTGTCTTCCCCTTCCTGATAAAGATTTCGAAATCAAGGACACCTCTATCCTTGAATCCCCTATCAAACTATACTGCCAATACAGAGACCAATACCTCAACCACACCGATAAAATAGGTCTTTAGGAGTCTAATTTTTCCAAATACCAATTCCCTAAGGTGCACATCTTTCCAGGGATTGTCCATTATTGCCACGAAAACTACATTCCCAATCAAAGAGCAATGATGTCCCTTGACCACACCATACTTTTCACCATCATTGCTAAGTCAATCAATGAAATACTACAACTACAACCAGGGCAGAACTTATCCCCTATTTCAGTTGGAGACCTACTAGATAGATTCCCGAAGCTTACCACTACCAAACTTGCTGAAATACTCCAAACATTAATCAGGGAGGAGAAGCACATCCCAAAAGACCCTCCCCCATATGTGGCTACCATATGTTCCCCTTTTGGTCAGGATATAGTAGAAATGATCTCTTATGTTTTAGGCTATACAACCAGTGAATACATAGATGAAATCATCTTAGCCTTCATGTCCATTTTACTCCAGGACAACCCCCTGCTATCATGTATGATTATGCCAAGTACATAGCTAATAGGATGCATGAACAATATCTGAGAATGAGTAATGAAAGAGTATTTAAGTATTCTTCAGTTTTGTACCACATTTTCTTATATTACCAAGCTGACAAGTTCCGCTTCACTCTCCAAAAGCTTGACACTAAAGGTCATCCTAGGTTAGTAATTTTTTGGACTCCTTTGATACATAAGTATGATTCCCCATATCCATACATAGACTTCATTGACCTTTTTGTACATCCAGTAGTGACCATGCTACTAGGAAGTCCTCCTCCAAGAATCAGCTCAGATATCAAGAGGATCCTGGAACTGTCAAAACAACACAACCTGGGAGATTGGTACTTGTACCAAAACCACATAGAATTAGGATCTATGGCTATGATTAGGCCCCATATGAACTGCCCAAATACTTCCCAATGAGGTTATTTTCTCTGGATTACTATAGGCAGATAATGAACTTAGATGAGGTACATTTTGTTAAGGCCAAAAAGAAGGCCCATCTCGGAATCAAAGATCAACTGGGCCACTTTGTATGTAATATCATAGAAGCTGGGAAAGAAGTAGAGGAAATCCTTCAAAGACTTAAACTAAAAAAAAGATTCATGTGGAGATATGACCCTTGTGACTTCATATGCAATAGAAGATAGAAAAATAAGATGGCTCCCTACATTCACCACCAAATCCTTGAGATAGAGAAATATGCAAAGCAATTGGAATGGGCAGAGAATACTTTAGTGGACAGGGATAGCACTAAAGTAGCAGTTGAAAATGCTCTAATTGATTTAGAGAAAAGGATTGATGAAGGTTATTTCTTACAGGTGCCAGGAGAATATCAAGTCCAAGGAGAATCCCAAATCCCAGAAGAATCACAAGCGTGGGGACTATCTCAGGCACAAAGTGAATCACATATAGAAGAAGAATCCCAGGTGCAAGAAGAGTTTGAGAAGCCAGACCTATCAAACGAATTAAATCAAACAGGTATACAATAACCCACTATGAGTACTCCCCCTAACTTGCAAACTCCTCTAAATGAGGAGAAAAGCCTCAAAAGGAATAGGGGAGAGGCCACTACATCAGGAAGATCAACCACACAAACATATGCAGAGACTAGCCTAGTTAGAAGGCAGAGGTTAAATCCTGTTTCAGAATAGGAATTCATAGAAGAAACTATTGGGGTCACCAGCACTGAAAGAAAAATAAGCAGGTCTGCCACTCCTTCTAGGGGCACACTAGAACCTTCCACATCAAATACTCAGATGTTGGAAAGGCAACAGAGTGTTGAAGTGTCCTACTTTAGGATGCCAACTGACAAGGATGAAGACATCAGAGAAGGTACAAGGATATAAAGGCCAGGAATGAGAAGCTAAAAGCCCAGACTTATACAAAATACCTAAATATGGCACCTACAAACCAGACAAGGCTCATGTCAGCCTATGATATTAAAAAAGGCAAGATGCAGATGACATTTGTGTAGCCTACCACTCAACAACTAAGAACATTAGTTGACTTCAAAAATATAGATTTTGAAGTGCTAGAAAAGGACATACCTCCTATTGACCAGGTTGAGCTGCACAAACATATAGGGGAGATGATTTACGCCACCTTGACAAGGAAAGCCATTGCAGCTCACCAATTTCAAAATTCCCTGAATAACATATCAGCTCAATCCCAATTGGAAAAGGCCTCCTCATAGACAAAAGACACTACAATCAAGTCCTTAAAGGACTTAATCATTTAGTTGGGACATGATTCCAAAGATGTGAAGGCCACTGAAAAACTAATAAAGAAGAAAAATGATGACATAGCTACTTTGAAGAAGCAACTTAAGGTTCCACCATTATATCAACCACAAACAACAGAAGTCCTAGAGACCCAAAAAGGACAAAAAGAGCTTATGGACTTAGTCCTAAAGCTAAATGACCAGTTGAAATAAATAGAAAAAGAATTGGACACATTGATTCACTCCAAACAAAGTGAACTGGCCACCACTTCTACAATTGTCGTTCCCACAGTAACAACTACAGTTCCCTCAACACTCGCAACATCTTTGGCACCAATAGCTCTACCTACCACAACACTGCCAGTCACAACTAAGTATACAATAGTAGGTACTTCAACAGAAAAGACAATAGAGCTAGTGAAAGCCATGGAGGAAATGTCCATCCAGGAAACAAAACCTAAAAGGCTTAAGGAGAAAGTGGGAAGCTTAGAAACTGACTACAAGCTTGCCCAAATTTAGTAGAGAGAAGAAACACAAAAATCCCTAAGGATGGGTGAAAAGATTAATGTCTTAGAAAAAGATTTAACTCTACAAAAGGCACTAGGATAGACCAAAGAGATGCTCTGGGCCAATATCATTGACTCCGTCAATGATATTTGGCCATCAATTCAAGTAATATTTGAGCAAACAGAATTGGTGAAAGTGGCCACTAAAGTAATTCAAAAAGTAAAGGAAGACCTAGGAGACTAGCCTAAGGATGCTAATCGACTCATCCACTTCTTGAACAACAAGAACATGCATGAACTAAATGAGCTTTGTGTGGAGGAAAGAACTGAAGCCATCATAGAAGTCAAAAAGGTTCTTTCAAAAAGAAACCTTATACTTAACCTGGAGGAAAAATGCCACAACATGAAGGTGGGCATTGATAGATTCATGGCGATTCAAATTTTGAGGGATAAATGCCTTCCAAGTCCTATGGTCATCCATGAAAAACTTATGATCTAATTGGACTATGTTGATAGATTAAAGAAGTTGTCCAAGGAACAGACAAGCACTTCAGGAATCAAAGCCTTGCCAACAAGGAAAGTATTGTATGATACTTTAGAAAATCTATTTTTCCTAGAGCATGAGGTGAAACATTTATTTGTCACAAAGCCTAATATTTCCAAATACACTGAGGCAGACGAGTTCTATTGGAGAATTCTCAAAGTAAAGCTACCTAAGGATGAATGGTGGGAGAAAATGACAGATTTACTATAGGTTACCACAGTAAATCTGAATCGCAGGCAAATGAAATAGGTGAACAGGGTCAAAGAGTAGCAAGTTAAAGAGTATCAGTAAAAGACTAAAGACAAAGATGATTCCAACATACACATATCAGCCAGCCTAAAAGGGCTCAAGTTCAACTACAATAGCCAACACTACCACAATAAGAGGGATAGCATGATGCAGTTTTCCATCTTTCTCTATCTTCATGCTTGAAGATATTTTTATTTCCTTAATTAAATCTCAAATTGTTATGAGATATTTTGTAATATTTTTTGTATAAATGTTTCCCATTTCGAATTGTTTAGGGTGGATTCAAAGACATTCCTGTAGACTTTTATATAAAATCAAAGTGCTATTGTATCAAAACTAGATTGGCTTGCTGGATCATGGAATAAAGTTCAAAATTTTTACAGGATTCTTGTCTAAAGCAAAAAACAAATAAGTATTATCTCATGTGTATTATTGTTTTTCCTTATGGTTATTAATAACCATATGTGTTTCTATGAAATTTGAATGGTAAAATAGGAATGATATTTCAGAACTTGCTTTGATGCACTCTGTCTTGATTGTTTACATTCTTAATGTTTTATGCAAAACTATCTTAGTTAGGGAATTCTTAAATGCTCCCTTACTTCTGTAGTTTCTCCTTATGGTCTATGTAGCAAAGGATTCTTAATTTCTCTTTGTTGATGATCACCCTCTGTTCCTTATTCTGATCTTGGTCTACGGATTCTACATTTCCCTTTTACCCTAGTTAGAATCATTCCATCCATCAGCCCTTTGAAGATTTGCCTTTTGCTTTGCTAGCCTACCCTGTGAACAATCCATTTAATGATCTAGTCTAGTTAAGCTATCCTTTGATTGACTCTATAGCACAATGGATTAAAGACCTAGCTCTATCCATCTATTCCGAAACTTCCACCACCCAACTTTCAATCAAAATCAAAATCCTCATGAACACTAAGAACTAGCCTAAAATCTAATAGAAACAAAGTTAAATTATAAAGAGAGAGCCCTATCTAGACTTAGGTTGGCTAGAACCTGATTCTAAAAGATTTGGTTTGTGGTTAGCTTAGATTTTTCCTTCTTTTGATAACTTCTAGGGAAAATTTCTGAATGATAACATAGTGGTGACCATACTGGGGACTCAAATCCTCAGTCTGAATAAACCTTTGAGAAACTTCAAATATTTATTTCAAGCCTCTTGAAGGGTTTATTAGAAGTTATTTATAAAAATTTCATAAAAAGAAAGTAACTAGAAAAGTTTGAAACTCTGGCTTCAAGGAGAACTCACTATACTAGGGCCAATCCTCATCCAAACCCTCCCCAAGTATTTGAATCCTAATCTGATTTCAAGAATATCCAGAAGACAAGAAATTTCAGTCAGTCCTACACCTTCAATTAAAGTAGATTCATGCCTTCATGAGTGGTTGTTTTTAGAAGGCCTCCCCTTTGACAAGTCATTTGACCTTTCCCTATTTAGAACTAGGTCTGAAAGTGCACTTTGATGACATAGTTCTAGATCCAGAATTTATTGCAGAACTTGAAGTCCAAAAGGAAAACATGTTAATTGATTAGTATATTCTAAATTCCCCTTAGTCATCCCTTACTACTGTTAAGATCCCTAAGCTTTTTGAAATAGTTTCAATTCACTTTATCTCACCATTATTTCCCTCCATCTCTAAAGTTCATTCCTCACCTCCATTTATACCTTCACTTCCCCACCAACTTACCATTACACATCAGTCACCCATTAGTCCCAATTCTCCATCACCTTTTATATCATCTCCTGGTACCCAAACTCTATTTCTTAGTCGTACCCAAATTAGAGCCATGGAAAATAGATATGCTCCTCTTGTGTTGTCTGCTCCATGAGGTGCCATGCCACAAGATTCCCAGAACAAAATTGTCCAATTCGATGGCATAGGGACTCACACAACACAACAACACACAAACAAAATGATAGATCTCTTTGAATTACATGAAATTGATATTGGAGATGTCCAAATGAGACCTTTTGCTCAGACTCTAGTTAGTGATGTAAGTATATGGTTTGGATCTTTACCTGCTAATAGCATAGACACTTTAGAAGTATTTTATCAGCAATTTTTCAATAGATGGGAAAAGAAAAGAACCCTATGAAAATCCTTTCAAAATACGGAAACATCAAGAGAGGACCAAATGAAACGGTCCATGATTACTATACTAGATTCAACAATATATACAATGCAATACCAGTCAATCTCAAAACCCCACCTGGCTTAGCTCTGATAAAGTCTCCTGATGGGTTTGATACTAATATGGCCTTCCAACTTAGAGAGAGGAATCCTCCAACTTTAGAAGACATGCAGAGTGTGGCAGTTAGTGTAGAAGCTAATTTGCTAGCAAAAAGAGCTAGGGTTAGGAATGAAAGGAGAGGACCCTTGAAAGATGAAGCCTTATCCTCTGACCTAAAAATAGATACCTTAGCAAAAGGAATGGAAAAACTGATGGATAGGATAGAGAACATTGAAAGGAAGCCTCACTGGGATAATCAACAGACACCTCCAGTGAGAAATCCAAACTTTAGAAAGAATCAGAATCAAAACACTGGAAAATATGGACCTGATTAGAATATTAGGCCTCCTTTTCAAGAAAACTATGTTGAAACTTCCCATTCAAAAGACATTAAACAAGACACGCAAATTAACTTAATGGGATTAGATGATGAGCAAACTGTCTTTTTGACCCAAGATTGATCTGAATTTTAAACTACTTGTAAATGGTTTGCAAGGTATTCAATTCAGTAATAAACATGTTTAAAAGATGTCCATGTCTTGCCGTAAGAAAACAAATGAAATTTTCAGCTGTTTATGACGCATTTAAGTATAGCAGAATTATTTCCTTTTACTATTTAACACACTAAAATGAATTTTTTTTGCAAAATAAATCAACCACAGATGCAAAAGAAGTTGATAAAGCAGTTCACCCCTCCTGGGCTACATCTGCTGGGTCCAAGGCTCCCAAATGGGCCTGTCCTCGTTTTAATTAAATGCTCAAAATGAATATAAAGTTAAATAAAAGCCTCTACATGTGGAATAGACTCTAAAAATGGATTCAAAACACTCAAATCCTTCAGAATTGACTACTGGTTCACCTCCAATGGGTACTTGCAACCCTATACAGCTCTCACAATACTGGGCCCTGGTGGCTCCTAGAACTTCCATGGCGCCAAAACCTCTGCACATGCCTTCAGATGGCTATCAAATCTATGCCAATATCTTTAGAAGGTGGAAGAGACCCAAAAAAAAAAAAAAATCGTCCAAAACCACCTTTCCTAGCCAAAGTTATGGCCATTTACTCCCAACTGCCAGCTGGTCCTAAAAAGACTCCAGCTAACTTTAGTTGGAGTCCAGTTAACTCTGCCAATTATGGCAGGTCCACCCAAATTTGGTGGTCCGACCAAAAACTCCACCATCTTAACCGTGCATTAACCATTAGTGAACTACCAGTTTAGTTTGCATGTGAGCGTTTTTCGGTGGTGGTTAAGCTGCATTGAATAGCGTGCTGGCGGTTAGTGTTCTGGCCCACGGTTATGAGCGGAAGGTCACATGGTATGGGGGTTGGATGTAGGGGCTGGCCCCCTTCTTTTCCCGCCTCAAATAAGTTTTAAACCTTAACTATGGTTCCGTTCGCTCATATAACAAGAACCATTGTTGTGACCCAACGGTAAGATGGAGTGCTAATACATGGGAGGTCGTGTGTTCAATCCTCCGTCTGCCCACAAAATTTTGAAATGCACCCATATATATGCTGACGTCACCTTGTGCCATGTGGTAGCCTCCGAGCTTACCACGTGGCAACCTGTGATTGGCTGCCCAAATGGAATATTCCTTTTTTAATGTTTTTTTTTGAAAAATATTCAAAAATTAAGGGTTATTGGGCGATTTTGTTTTTGGAATAAATTTCTCATACGTCGACCATTTTTCGAACCGTTTGCGACGCCGGAATCAGGAGGACGAGCTCTATCCAGTCATTTAGGTTCAAGCCAATCCTAAGTAATTTCAGTTTTGAGCATTTTACGACACTTGGGACATGAGCCCCTAGTCATGCCTCCCCATTGGAAGCTTTTGGACCCCAAAAGCCTTCAACTACTTGTTAAAGAGGTGAGGGTACAATGCCCTCACTCAGTCCACCTCTATCCACTTTTCCTTGTTCGGTTTGCTGCCTTTGAAACCAACCCGAACATAATCTACATTGCCCCTTCTTGAAGTGCGCGTCCTTCTGTCAAGGATTGTATCTTCTTTTAGCTCATCTAAGAATTCTGGTGAGAAATCTTCTATAGATGGCAGCTGAACAACACTTTCATGATCAACGATCAAAGGATGTTCATATAAATGTAAGTTCTCCACATTAACAACAGAATACATTTGCATGTAGGAAGGCAAATCTAATTGAAAAGCATTATTTCCAAACTTCTTGAGGATTTTGAATGGACCATAACGAATAGGCTTCAGCTTTTTACCTTCTCCTTGCATCCTTTCCTTACTAATGTATAGCCATACTTCATCCCCTTCTTGAAACTTGTGATCGACTCTATGCTTGTCGTGTCTTTCCTTGTACTTGCCTTGACTCTTCTCAAGCTGTTCTTGAATTTGTTGATGTATTTGTTGAATTCTTTCAATGAATGAATGAGTTTTGTCAATATCACTATGTCCCTCATTGGTGACATATTTCTCAAGAATGAAATCAAGAGGTGATTTTTGCAAGTAACCAAAACAAGCTTCAAACGGTGAGGTGTTTGTGGAAGAGTGCTTGGTACGGTTGTAAGCATGTTGTATGTAGTGCAAATGTTCATCCCAAAGCTTGGGATGCTTGCTGCAATATCCTCTCAAGAGGTGCACCAACTTCGGTTTCTCCATCTGTTTACGGATGGAAAGCGGTACTTTTCTTCAACTTTGTGTCCATCATCTCCCATAGGTTGGACCAAAAATTCCCCATAAATCTGGAATCCCTGTCACTAATAATGGAAGTAGGCAAACCAAAGTGAATCCATACATGATGAAAAAATAATTCAACAGTTTGTTTAGCAGTTATAGTTTTCTTACAAGGCATAAGTATACACATTTTGCTGAAACGATCAACTACTACATATAAATAATTATGCTGCTTTCTAGATTTTGGCAAACCTCCTACAAAATCCATAGAGATGCTCTCCCATGGTCTAGAAGGTACCAGCAAAGGAGTATACAAGCCAAGCTTCCTATTACTAGGCTTGCTTGTAGCACATAATGAACAACCTCTTATGAACCTTGAAACAGAATCTACCATGCAAGGCCAATAACAATACCTCTGTAGATGTGCAACTGTTTTGCTTACACCAAAATGGCCAGCAATAACAGAAGAATGAGCTTCTCTTATGACATTTATTCTCTCCCCTTGTGGTATACACAACTTTCCCATATGAAACAACGAATTTTTATGCATGTGATAGTCATTTTCCTCTACATGATTCCCTTTACTCAAGTTAACATACACATCTTTAAAGTCATCATCAGATGCATACTGTTCTATGTAACTATCATGTATAATGGCATCATTCTTAAGTAAAGTAACAACACCAATAATAGGCCTTGAAAGCATATCAGCAACTTTATTCAGAGTACCTTTCTTGTACCTTATTACCAAATGGAACTGTTGCAAGAAGCCCATCCATCTGAAGTGTCGTGATTGTTGTAACTTGCTTTGTGATTGCAAGTACTGTAAGGGCTGATGGTCGGTATGTATAACAATTTCTTTGCCCATCAAATAGTGTTTCCACTTTTTGACGCTTTGTACCAATGCATACAACTCCTTATCATATGTAGGATAATTTACAATAGCACCATTAAAAATTTCAGAATGAAAAGCAATAGGCTTACCATGTTGTAGAAGAACTGCACCCATGGCATAATCACTAGCATCAGTTTGTATCTCAAATGGCTGTCTCAAATCCAGTAATGCAAGGACCGAAGCTGAACTAATCTTCTCTTTCAAAGATTCGAAAGCTTTTTGCTGCTTGCCTCCCCATTGGAAAGCATGCTTCACACTTGTCACTGCATGCATAGGAGTTGCTATAGAAGAGAAGTTAGAGATGAACTTCCTCCAATATTGAGCTGCACCAAAAAAACTTCTTACCTCTGTAATGGATTTG
>APFE030411903.1:195865-211125 GCA_000404065.3 Pinus taeda | reverse complement strand
AAATAAATAAATAATAATAATAATAATAAAATAAATAAAAAAATCTGAGTCCGAGCCAGGTGTTTTGCAGTCCACCTGCTCAATCGAGCACAGAGCTCTCGTGTACACACTCCGCCACACAGGCACTTCAAGCCTCACAGGCAATTCCACCACACAGGCAAGCTAGCTTCTACAGGCACTTCAGCCTCACAGGTGACAAAGATCAGGCTCACTCAATCTGAGCTCTGATACCAAGATAAAATATGCACTGAATTGAAAAGAAAGAGATGTAGCTCTCAGGTGTGGCCTGCACCTGGAGACTACACTCACAAAACTTGAGATATTTCTCTCGTTCACTCTATTACTATTCAATCAAAAGATTACATCATTAAATACAATATTAGGAAATAGGAAGTTGTACCCAAACCCCATAACTATAGGAACTAATCCTAAACTAGGGAGAAAGTTACAACAATGTAGCCATTTTCTCCATTAATAATAAAATAATATTAATTATTCTCAACTATACATACTCTGGTTATATATTTATATGTCTATATATATATATATTTATGTGTGTCATTGTAAATACCACATCGAGTTGTTTTATAAATCTCAAATAAGTGGTATGTTTGTCATGCTTGTCATGTTGGCCATGGGTTTCAGCAATTGTTTATTGTAAATACTATATTCAACTATGTTATAAAGCTCCATGGGAAGTATATTTTGTTGTTCAAAAGTGTCATCAAACACTAAGGATGGTGTTCCCCTGAGGGGAGGGGTTTGTAACAACCCCTGGTTGATTTTCCATCTAAATAAAATAAGGCCAAGGTCATGGGACATGTATTCCAAGTTGAATGGTGGGAAAAAATTATAGTGGGCGTTACTAGTGGTTTAATAATAGCTATGGAAATTGTAAAGGCATTGGAAAAGACAAAGAGAAAATAAATGACATTTAATTAAGGAAATAAAAGAAAATAGGAGAAAAGGGAGATGAAGAGACACAAATATACGTGTAAGGGAAATTAGAGATAAATTAGAGGAAAGTGAAGAAAAGGGAGAAAGGAAAGGAAGAGACTAGACATCAATGATAAAAATGCACTAGAGAAATAGTTCACAAATTTTAGTCAGTTTAGCTTTTGGCTCTCTTCTTCCATACAATCTTGCACACCTAGAGAATTCTTGGAGCATCCTAGCATTCACATGGACTTGGAGAGAATCAAGAAAATAACAAGCAAGGAATTGGAGGATGATGGAAAAGAAGGTTGGATCAACAACTATAGTTGGAGTCCATTACAGGTAACATAGGTTGCATGTGTAATTTCCTTGTTGAGATTTGGATGCATGGTGCATACATGTGGTTCTTTGGTTATTTGTTTTCATTGGCATGGGATTTTCCTAGATTGACAGTGGTTTCATCCTTACCTTGCCATTTCTTGGTTATCCATGATGTAATGGGTTATTTATTTGATTTAGCATTGGATGTCCAATAGACTTGGATCCTATTTGAGGTGGTCTCAGGAAAATTCCCAAGGGTCAAGGGTGCAGATGGGATTTCTCCTGGAACACTTGACGAATGGGTGGAGATAAGAAAACTCCTCTAACTTTGGTGAAGGAAGTCGGAGGCATCCAATCTTGTTTTAATGTTAGTGATTTCTGGATCAGTTTAGGTGAAACCATTGTGGTTGAGTGTTGAGGTGGTTTGGCCTATGAAAGCCCTAGTTGGTTCTATTTTGGCTGAACCCATATGATCCCACATTAATGCTTGGAATATTCCACGGGGGTGATTGGTTGAAAGAAAGATTTGGTTCAACCTAATCTATGGTCGGGTGGTATGTGGAAGTTTGTGGCTTGGTTGCCTTTTGAATATGTTAATATAAGTTATTTTATTATTGTGATTCATGAGCACTTCTAATAGTTATTATGTTGATATTATGGTTGGTTTGTCATGGATTCTATGTTGGTTATATGCTAGTTATATGCATGGTTATATGTTGTGCTCTTGCTATGGATATTGTTCATGATTTGATTAGTTATGGAATGGTTAATGTATGCAGGGAATAAAAAGTGTTGTTGCAGTTAGCTTGAGAAGGAATTGAGTCTTCTTGATGATTCTCTGATGAAATTCAGAAGTTTATGATCATATATGCATTAATGACCTATAGCTTCTATATTTATTATTTGTTTGATTAAATGTGCATCATTTATTAAGCATATATTGGTCAAGATATTTCTCGAGTATTGGTTTTTTAGACTTGTTATCACTTGAGACTTGACTCTATAAATTTCTGGGCAATTCTGGGCAGTGCCCTATAGGCCATCCCTAAAAATGTGGCATAGATCTTGCCACCACATGCACATAACTAGAAGATTTTGGTCATAACCACATGCAGGAAGGATTGTGGGTGTGGTTGGAACCTTCCAACGCATGCACAATGTGTCAAGAGTGTGGTTGAGAGGTAAGACTTGTAAAAATAAGTTCTAGTTCAGGGATTTATCACCAAGGGTGTTTTTCAGACTCCTGAGTAATCCAGTGTCATTAATGGGTGGCAGTAAGAGTTTCAGTTAGTAGGCCCCACTTCCATAACTGTAACTTGGAGGTAGGGTCATGTAATAGTAACTCTCATCTCGTGTTTACCTTGGAGAGCTTAAAAGAAGGTAAATGTAGGAGGAACTATTACAATCTTATATCATTGAAAATATCTTGACAAGTTGATCACAATGGCAATATCATAATTAAATTATGCATACTCTCATAAACAATTTTTTTCTAACCCCATATTCATAACAAACCTTGGATATTGGATAAAAGTAAACAAATAACACCCCCCACATCCAAAGATAGCTCAACGGGGTGTGGGGAGGAATGTTACACTAAGCCCTCCTCCGCTTCAATTCTTTGTCTTTTCTGCAACCTCTACTCTCCATCTTCTATTCCTTAGATTTAACATGACTATTGAGTTTCTCAAATCCTCTCTTAAGCTCCTTCTTCTTTGGTTGTGATGTGTCGAGAATGATTGGTTGTGAAGTCTGGCCTGTTTCTTGGTTGATGTAGGTCTATACTAGGTCCTTTTCCTAAACATCTATGTTTGCAAATTGATCAATTTTTGGTTTTGGAATGTGCTTATACTAGGGATAATCCCTACTTTATCCTCCTCTCAAATATGATCTTATGAGGATCATATTTCCATAATTATTCTTAAGGAAATTTCATTTGTTAAAACATCTTGTAACGCTTCTCTTATATTAAGTAAGAATGATATAACCTCTTTCTTAAGTTTAAACATGGTTAGAAACCTTTTAGACATAAATTGAATTTGATCTAAATTGAGGCCCTGTGTGACATTCTAATGCAAATATGCTCATAGGCAAGAAAACGGGAATCCTATAAGGAGGTATTCACAACCATAAATTCTTATATGTGTAAATTATTTACACAAATACCTTTCCCCTACTCTAGTATCTCAATTGACTTGTAGAATATTTTTGATTTTGGGATATATTCTAGGAGGAAAGCTCATCATATAACAAATTGTATGCAATTCGCAAGAATTGATTGACAATGTCTGAAAATCCAAAATCCTAGAAATGCTTTCTCACCACTAGTGTCCAATGAATTAAAGATATGACATTGTCACTATAATCTTGAGTATGCAAATGAAGACATGAAAATTTGTCCACCTAAAAATACATAAAAATATATTCAAGGACTAAATGGTACCTAAAAGACTTGGTGAGATTATAATGGGATAACTGAAAATTGATAACATCACCCCAGTACTAATTGAAGTGAAACCTAATGAAAGGTATTTTGGTTGATGAAAGGGAAGTTAAGAACCCTAAAATAGTATTACCTACAATTTGGTCATCATCATATCTTAACAGAAAACAAACAATTGATATAATTTCCCTTGACATTTCAGGGAATATAGTTAAGGGATAACAGGGAGCATTTTCTGGTAACTAAGAATGCATAGGCAACAAAGACTCTAGAACTATGGCTTTATCTTTAGGGGTTAACTCAATATAAGACTGAATTAAGAATTCTTCATTCAGAGGCTAGGTTTGATTTGGCATCACTATCTTAAGAATTTATTGAATGTCTATAGGATTTGTTAGTTCCAATCTTGTTTTCCTATCACCAGTGATCAAATATGCTTTTACAAAGTCTGTCAGGAGTCTCAAGGTCAAATTTTACCATGTCACTAGGTTTACAGAATAAAATTTGGTCACTTGTTAGTTGGTCTAGGAATGATTTATCCTTTTGGGAAAATCACACATGCTGGTCACCTACCACATTCAGATGAAGGTGTCATAATAAGAAGAAGGTTTTCATTATATCAGTCACCATCATCATTCTATTCAATTTCAGGTCTTCAGTAAGTCATTAGGGTTTCCAGGTCTATCATCATCATGTGTAAATCCAGCGTTAACAAATCATGACAAGCAGCTCTTTGACATTAACTTGATGAATTTCCACAAGTTATTCATGATTTTAGTTTCAAAGGTTCGAGGAGAAGAAGTTTTAGTGTTCAAAAAGTAAAAATGCAGCTCAAGTTTCAGCTCTCCAAGATAACTCAGCCTTAAAGGTGAAAAATCAGGTTTTTAAAAGGTTTGTGGAGCCCATTTCTTTTTAAAAGGGAAACTATCTTGCCTATATAAACCCAAAAAACCACAAACTCACTTCATTTGCCTTTTATTCCCCTTTGTGCATCAAGCTCTCTCTTCCACTGGAAAGAAAAACTCAATTTTTTAGGCAAATCTAGCAAAAAATTGAAGGTGTTACGCTTCTAGAGACTCTGCTGTATTTCTGAAGCCAGCACTGTGCTTCCGGACACTGCACTGCGCTTGTGCCAGAGCAGCCCAAAACCGTCCAGAAATCACCCAAATTTAAAATTGAAGCTTGCATTTTGTTTTCGTGCTAATCTAGACTTCTCTACAAGTAAGTATATCACTTCACTTACCTTTTTCTTTAGCAAGATGGATTCAAGTTTAAGATTTCTTGATCTAGGGTTTTTAGTGAAATTATCATGAAATGAACTAGGGTTGATGATGGGTAGTATAGTTTTCATATGATAAACATGTAAATCTTCATCCTACACCTCTACACATGTTTAAAATACATTTTGATCCATTGAACCAACTACAAATCATCATATTACTTCACCAAAAACTAAACCCTAGCTCATTCCTAAGCAGTTTGGATAGTTTTCCTAGAAACTCTGTTTTCCATTTTTCACAAACACTCCTTTCCTTGATTTCACCTCATTTTTGTTTTATGAGTTGCTCACAACCATATCTACCTCCCAGAATTTCCCTTGCCATTTTTTCCACTCCACCTATCCATCATTTCCTTTTTCACTCATCCCTCACTATTTTTTCTCATTTTCCTGCTGCTATGGTTTCTGTCATCATGGAAGAAGATTCTTCACCAGAAAGGAAAAAACATCATAAAGGAGGAAAAATTATCAAATATGAACCTGCCAACTGTAATGAAATTAATACATCACCCTTCATCAAGCAGTGCTTTGAAGATGTGAATTGTCTAGATTTTTACAAAAGGGTGTGTGAAGTAGGTTTTCATGAACAATTGACAGATTGGATTGCTACTCATTTGAAAGGAGAAAGTTCCATTATTGCTAGGGTTGAGTTCACATTTTCAGTGGCTTCTATTTCACTTTCTACAGGGATACCAGATCATGGAGAATATTGGTTTAAGGGCATGAACTTAGATCTTGTGCATTCTAGGTCCTTCTTGAAAACACCATACATGGAAACCCATACACATATCATACCTTTTAGGTACTTGTTGGAGAAGCATGCTCCATTGATGAAAGTTGTCATGAAAATTTTCACACGTGAAGGAAGATTTTCTAGATTATATGCCTATCAAATCCGACTTCTAATGCACTTTACAACTCATAAACCTCTCAACATGTGCAACTATCTATGTAGAAGCCTTGCCAAGATGTCTGAGAAGGTACAGGTGAAGGAAAAAGAACACTATCCTAGTCTCTTTCATCATAGATTGATCAAGACTATAGTGCTCCATCAACTTGCAAAGAAGAACATGACATGGGATTCTTTCTTGGAGACAACTTTGAAATGGCATGAATCCAATGTTTCAGTTCAGCATTCAAGCATGCCAACACAATAAATGGAGATTGGGTCCTCAAGAAAATCAATGGAGATTCCTAAAGCACCTAGACCTGAGGTGACTAAGATGTACAAAAGGGGAAAAGGGCTTGTGTTTACTTCTCATGGTGAGAAAGGGGTGAAGCCTTCTACATCAGCAAAACAAAGGTCTCTAGTATAGGATAAATATTTGATTTAGCATGAGTTTGAGTTGGTAGACTTGGAAGTAGATAATGAGCCCTCAAGCATGCAACAAATTATCAAAGACAAAGACTCTCAGATCAAAGAACTCATGGAAAACATGGCAAGGGCAAGGTTTGTCATTTCATTCCTAGAACAAGAAAACAATTAGCTAAGGGAAAAACAACTTATCATGGAAAAGGAGAAAGCTAAACTATCACAGAAAGCAGGCAAGGGAAAAGCAATGTTGGAGATCAATGAGCCTAAAGGAACTAAAGGAAAAGGTAAGAAAAACAGGGCAAGAACTAAAGGGCTTAGGAAGGCATTGAATGAGGAGAAAAAACACATCTTGTTGGATGAAGAACTAGAGTTAGAGGACATAATCACCTTAGAGGTTAATGAAGATAGGGATTATTGGCTAGACAAGGTCAATGACCACTTGGAGTAGCTTCTGGACAAGGCCAATAGATACAACCAGCTACTAAGGCACATAGAACATCACTACCAGGCCAAGAATGTGATTTGAATGTCAAGGTCAAACAACTGGAAAACAAGCTCAAAGAAACCATAAAGGACCAAAATGAGAAGGGTAACTTAGAGATGCTTGCTAAAGCATCCATGAGGGCTTAACATATCTCATTTTACAACTCATGACCAAATTTGGAGGAATTCTGAACATTTTTGGGTTTTTGGCTATTTTGATGCCTTATTTAGAAATTTGGCCAATGCTGCACTTTTTCCTCAGGCACTCAAATCACAAATGGCTTTCAGTTTTGGAAATCCCTTGGCATCCTCTCAAAATCAATTTCTTCAGATTTTCCAGATAGGGCTTAAATTTTGGGAAAAAGAGGAAAAAGTGGTCAAAAATCAACTTTTTGGACCTCTTTTTGACAGGCACTACGCTTGTGGAGCGACCTTGGGAGATTAGATTTTGGAAGGCCTTCCGAAGGGTCATTTTCAAAAATTAAATGTGTTCTGGAAACTAGACTTGAAAATATAGTTTACTGTTCTTTCAGATATTAATTTGGACCTAAGGAAGGCACCTTAAATTGGTCTCAAAGTCGGCGCTGCGCTTCTACAAATTTCTGTGTTTTTCATTTAAATTTCACTGTGTAAATTTCCTAGTTTTCAGTTTGACTTGGTCAAAGTCAAAACTCTTGATGTAATTGAAGTTGGTTCGAGATTATATGATGTAATCATAAATAAATTGACATGATAGGTTGTTTTTTCTATTTAATAGGCCTCATTAAGGAAGCAAAATCCAAAACAAAGTCTACAAGAAGTGTTTGTGTTTGACCTTCTCACTCTCACCTGTTGGTTGAGAGAATCTTGGAATTAGTTCCACCACCTAGGAATTAGACTCCTGAAGGTGGGGAAGTGGTCTAATTTAGTCTATATGTATCATTTCTCTTTCAGGTTGAGAGGTTGGACTTTTTTGTAGAAGGCTTGTATGTTTATGTTCTCTTCAGCTAATACAGGAGCAGTTGCAACTATATTTCAAGAACTCTAGTTCAGTGAGTCTATGGTGCTTGTTTTCTCTTTCTATCAATTTCTAATGGATAAATCATCACTCTTTACATGCTTTATGTTCTTCCTATGAGTTTCTTTGCAGTTATATAAACAGGAATCTTGAAATTAAGCTTTGGTTATGTGAAATTCATAGTTGTGTTTCCCTTCTTCTAAAGCTAATGAATTCATGTCTTTACATGCTCATTAGTCTCTTTTAAACTCACAAATATATGCTACATTTACAAACACTCCAATTGCACAATAACACACTGATATCTATCTCCTATTATACTTGTTTCTACATACTTCAAGCCTAGACCTAATTACTTATTCTAAATTATAGTCCAGCAAACCTAAAAAACCTAAATTTACAAGAACTCAAAACAAACTTATATATCTAGCCTAAAACTTGTCTCTTTGCATATATTCATTGACAAATCCTTTGAGAGATCCCTCTCTAACTCAGTAGGGCTAGCTATTGAGCTGAAAGTGGTTCAGGTTACCTCTTTCGATCTCCTCCTCAGCTAGG
This sequence comes from Pinus taeda, assembly GCA_000404065.3. NCBI lineage: Eukaryota > Viridiplantae > Streptophyta > Pinopsida > Pinales > Pinaceae > Pinus > Pinus taeda. The sequence continues at coordinate 202,793 of APFE030411903.1, read as the reverse complement.
AAATTGTAGAGGATAACATGATTAATATAAAATAGGATAACTCCATTCTTTGAAATGTTAGCTTGTTTACTAGGAAGGTAATTTTCAACACACTAGGAAATGAATTCTAGGTAAGGAAGTGCTTGAGGGATGATAAATTGTGCCAAATAAGTCTCCCAGGTCAAGTTAATGTCTTGTTGATTCTTTAAATGCTAGAAAGACCACTCCGTAAGCTCATAAAGGTCGAATTCATAGTAGGTTTCATGTGAATCCACTTCCCTGTTTATTAATGGAAAATCCTCAAATTAACAAGGCAGGAAGGATTTGAATTTTGGGGTTCATGGCTTTAACCTTCATCTTGATTGAATAGGAAATAAGATGAGCTTGAAAAATTACCCAATAACTAGTTGTAATTGCCTATGTGAGCTTTGTATATCATCGACAATATTTTTAGCGAACAAAAGGCTTAGTCCCCCCTTTTCCCCTCCTTACCCTTCGCCAACTTCCATCACGAACCCACCCAACACCCCCTTGCCCCTCCACCCCCACGCCACCCCACACACCATTTATCCTGCTTTTTTCCTATCCCTTCCTCACATTCTCTAAACTTACCCCTATTTATAGCCAAATATAATATGAAAAAAAATTGGTTCAAATTTTACAATATTTTACCTATTTTTAATTAAAACTAACTCTAATTGTAATTGTTGTTATAATACTCTTATAATAGTTTATTTCTAGCATATTCTATTTTTCATCCCTCGAATTATGGTTTAAAACCTATTACCCCTTTATTCAACCTTAACCACAGCCACACCTTCCCCCGACTTTTTGTATTAAGATCCTCTAATTTCATTAACTTGATCTGCCATCCTAATCATATCTATCCCCTTTAACCCACCCCACACTCTCCCCACCCCTTTTTTAAGCTTTCTCAATTACTTTTTGTCTCTCTTAATTTTCCTCTAACTAAAGGTTATTTTGTTCCATATAATAGTTCGTCAATTTCTCATTTCATCTTGTTTTATTAAGCTGCAAGGCATTCCCTTTGAAATCAAGTGTTAGACGATTAAAAAGTGTTCAGTTGTTTGATCAGGTTTTGGTAGTTAGGCATTAATGGTAGTTACGCATTGGTAGTTACACATTAATGGTAGAGTGTACTACTTAATACAGGGAAAAAGCTCCCGCTCAACCTCAACCATTCAACCGTGTGAATGAGGGAGCTAAACGTGGCGATTGTTACAACTTCATTCTCAGAGGTTGCCATTATTTGATAATACCCTGTACATTGTTCATTACATGCTAAAATGGAAAAAATCTTTCTCAGAGGCTGCCATTATTTGATAATACCTTGGACATTGTTCATTCCATGCTAAAATGGAAAAATGAATGAAGCTCTGTCTTCTGAGTTTTGTTCAAGTTCATAGATTTGGGTAAATAGGAGCTTTTTATGGAACTAGAGGAATTGTCTAGATTGTCTGGACAAAAATATTTTAAGTTAAAATATTTTAATCTTTTTAGAAAAGTAATGTTTTGGTCATGTTTTTAGGTTAGAAATAGATTCAACACTATTAAAATTTTTAAACAACTAAAATTATAAAATTTAACAATTTTTACTTTGATTTACAAAAATTCCTAATAATTTTTAGAATAAGAACAATTTTTCCATTTTTTTAAAAAAAAAAAAAAAATATAATAGTTAAAATACTGCGCTGATGGCCCTGCTATCTTGCATTGCGTGTTTGGCATTTTATAATTTGTGAATGTGGTCCTGTGCATTTTATATTTGAAACTCACACCTTCCTCGCACGTTCTTGATTTCAACGCACAAATGCATCACTCGATGAATTTGATCAAAAAGATTCCTATTTTTTATTTTTCTTCCACATTTATGTTTCTGCCTCTCCTCATTTCAGGTATGAAGCAAATATGGTGAAGCACGTGGTCCAAGAAGTGGCTCGATGTTGCAGGAAAGGGTAGCGTGTTGAATTTATATTTCTTTCCTATTCAACAAAATCACTGTGACTATATATTCTGAGTTTCCATTTCTTTTATAATATTTGTATTCTGAGTTTGGATTTCATTGGTAGCATTTCATACTTTGGAGGACAGGACAGCCATTGAATTTATATTTCTTTCATATTGGAGAAAATTATTGTGACTATATATTCTGGGTTTTCATTTCCTTCATAATATTTGTGTTCTGAGTTTGAATTTCATTAGTAGTGTTTTATACTTTGGGAAATGAGAATAATTTGGATTTTCTGTTTCCATTTTTTTCATAAGATTTAATTTTTGTGTTAAATGGTTTTTTTTCCTTGTAGTGAATATATATATTATATTATATAAAAGAATTTCAACCATGTGTTTATTTATTGTTTCTAGAACCAAAATGGATTAAAAGAATCAGCTCGTTTGCCAAAATGATATAGAAGATGCTGTGTATGTGAAGTGTCTTTTGGATAACAGGTTCAAATGCAGTTGCAAGTTATTATGCCTAGCTAGTGAGCAAGAAATTAATGAATAAGGAAAAAACACCACATATTTTTGCTTTATCCTTTGGTTATTGGTTAAATTGAATTTATATTTATTTATATATTTTAAAATTAAAATGGTAATCAAACATATAATTTTAATAAATATGACTCAACACTGCCACAAACTTTTTCATATATTTATTTAATAACTGTTAATCATACAATCTTGTAGCCCATTTGTTAACACCCAAGTTGTTCTCTTTGACTCCTAAGAGAATACGGCCGGGGTAACCACTAACCAATCTTTGGGCTACAGCTTCTAGCCCAGCTGTAGTCAGAGAGGGCTCTCTCTACTAGGTTTGTCACTGCTTTCAGTGAGGGTTTTAGGCTAGTTATGAGATGAGTTTTTTGGTCGTTTTTGTGTGTTTGGTTGGGAGGATGCTTCTGATTTCTTTAAAGTATATCAGCAGGTAAAGTTAATCCATTGGGCAATGGGGTCTAGGACAGTTTTCTCTTGAGGTCTTGATCTTGGTGAGGGAAAAAGCTATAGGGCCTGTGTGCATTCCATGAAACAAAATGTAAATAATGAGAGTGAGGTGAAAACAATCAGCAAAGAGCAATTAAGATTTTTTTACTTAAACTGTATATTGTGAAAGAGGCTTGTTATCTAGGAGCAATTACTTGAATTCCTAAAACAACGATGCACTGAGATGATGAAGTATTAAAGGTAGCAGTGAAGAATTACTCTTTAAATACTTTATCAAAAGAAAAACACATAAGATAGTTTAGATTGAGCTCAGGGTAGTCAATGACCAAATCCTGAGACTATTCTTTTTCCTTACTATCTAGAGTTTCAAGTGTATAGAAAACATGAGAGATATATGGAATAACAGGAAACATAGGTGAAATAAAGAGCCATGAGAAAAACTTATTGAGCCATGTAATGCACAGGAATCCTGCAACTTTGAGCCATACACCATCAGAGATCAAGAGACACAATGCTTGAAGAAATCCCACTGTCCTTTGTATTAACTGTCTGAGAGTTTACAATATCAGAATAACAGAGAGATATCAAGAGATTTCTTACATCCAGAGTCCAACCCCTCTAAACAAACGCGAGGGGGAATATATAGAGGTTTCATACAAAAATATCTTAGGTATGGAGTCATCTGAGAGGAAAATATCTCTTACACTCGTACAGGGAGAGTAAATCAGAAGTAATTACAAATATAAATGAGACTTAAAGCCTTTAACTCCTGTCAGGACAATTTTTGACCTTTGGGCACTGCGCAGTCGGTTGTGCGGCTTTACCATAAATACAAAATGAAGTGCTCTGCACTTGATTTTTGTATATTCTTGGCACTGCCACCTGTGCATGCTGATGGTGTTGCTGAGGCCGAGTACCTGTGCTGAGTTGGCTCAGCATCTTCATACTTGCTGTTATGGCTTTTTGCCTACCTGTATATGTAATATAAACCTTTTGCCGAAAAAGATTTACCCTCTCAGCTTTGGTTCAAAAGTAACCTTATTAAATCTTGCCACGTGTCTGGAGGAGGAAGCTGATGTTTCAAAATTGACCCTAACGTCTCATCAGCCTCTGTATACTTGTAGAAATGGGGGGGCTCATCAAACAGATGTGATACTTCATTTCTGATAAAAAACAAATTATCTAATTTTTCAAAAAGAATTTGCCCTGTTACTGGGCCTACTGAAGATGTTCCTGGTGTCTCAGCAATCTGAATTGCTGCAAAAGTGCTTACCCTCTTGATATACTTTTCATGAGAGAGTAACTTCCCCGATTCTAGCAAGCTGGGGAGCCCTCTGTCCTGCAGGGCCAAGAACCTATTCTGAAACTTGTTTATATCTGCTTACATATCCTGGATTCTTCTGTCCAGGGTTTGGATTAAATTTTTCATTTTTGTGACACTTTTGATCAGAGAAATGGTTTCAGTCCTATTACCAATTCCCATTTTTACCAGCTGGGAACTTGTCCTATAGTTGAGCACTTCAATCATCTTGGGGGCAAGGTCTGCCATGTTGCCTAGGGAGTTTCTTGCTCTCTGTAGTTCTTTTCTTGCCCTGCCAATGAGTCCCACTTGCTCGTATATGGCATCAATGTACTCCCATTGGTTAGTTATTGATTGTCCAATGGCAGTCCAAATTACTTATTTGAGCTCTGCTGTAACTTTCTCAAAATTGAGCTCCTTTTCTAGCTCTGCAATTGTTTTCTTCAGAGCTTTTACTTCTCTCTCCCTCTCGGCCACATTTTGCTTAGACTTATCATATTTTTCATTTATCTTTGCTAAGCTGTCCTTGGCTTTATTGAGCTCTGACATCTGAGACTCTAGCACCTGAATTTCTTGCCTTAGTTTCTGCATGTCCAGGCTCTCAGCCTGTTCTGTTGTTGGTGCTGTAGTGGCTGGTACTGTGGTGCCTGGAACATCCTGTTGTGCCTGTTGCTTTAGAGGGACAGTATCTTGAGGGGTCTCCTCAAGGTCTATTGTTTCTGTGGGCGGCTTGGAAGATTGCCCTGCTTCCCTCCTTTGTAGCGCTTCTTCTAATGTAGTCTCTGTGTCTTGCAGCTTTTGCTGTGTGTCCATCAGCTCTTTATATAAAGTCATTAGTAATGCTGCTGCATCCTTTTCTTGCCTCTGCTGAGAAACTTCATCTGTTTGTGGATGTAGAGTTGGGGGGATCTTCATTTTCTTTTTAATTGCAGCTATATCTGCATCCCTCAGTTTAAGGACTTGCTGTATTGCCTTAACGTCATTGGGGTCATGCCCAAACTCTATGATTATTTCCTCCAAAGCCTTGATTCTGTTGTCTTTAGCTTCGGAGGATTCCCTCTCCAACTCAAGCTGTGCTGCAGTGTTGTTCAAGCTATTTTGCAGCCTGTAATTAATCAAGGTCTTATCTGCCAAAGTGGCATAGACCATCTCACCCGTCTGCTTGTGGAGCTCAATCTGATCCATGGGGTGGATGTCTTTTGAAAGGACTTATAAATTAGTCCTTATATAATCTGCAGCTGTTTGAGGTTGCTGCACTGTAGGGGCAAAATGTCTCATAGTCATTTTGCCTTCTTACACATCAAAGGCAACCATTAGCCTTTGTTGGTTTGCATGAGCCATATTTAATAAATGATTATAGAGCCGAATTTTTAGTGGCTCACTTCTCCTTTTGGCCTCTTTAAATTGCTCCTTTATGCCTGCAGCTGTATTCTGCTGTTGCTCTGAGGAGCTGACCTCTCCTAGTGCTGCTTGATCCTGCTCCTGATGCAAGGAGCTAACAGAAGTCTCCAGGCTTTGCATTTCCTCCTCTGAGAAAGGGTTGAGCCTTTGGCTCTTGTCTGATTCTTCTGTGAGGGGGTTCTCCCTCTCTCTCTTTCTGTTGGTGTCCTCCCTCTGAGGGGTTTGGAGGACAGAGGAGTCTACCCTAGAATCCTGTCTGGGAGGCGCCATATTAGTTGTCCTTTCTTGAGTGGCTGCCTGGCCTTCTGCTTTTTGCTTTTCCTGATCCTGTTGATCAGTTTGTTGTTGTTCTTGCTGGGGTTGTTGCTGATGGCCCTGTTGGCCTTGTTGGCCCTGTTGGCCCTCTGTTTCTTCCATTTCTTTGTCTTTTCCCTTGCTCTGTCCCTGATCTGAAGTCTGTGCTGCCTCTTGTTGTGTTGTAGAGGAGGAAGCAGGTGTTGTTGTGTGAGGATTTGGTAGAGCAGGCACCTGAGAAGGACATTCCAAGTCAGCCATTTTCAATAAATGTCTTCTAGCCCTCTCAACTAGCTCTTCTTGAGATACAGGCTCTATTAAGGTGTTTTTCCTCCACTTTGGTTGGTTGGCATGTCTCAAGATGTGGAACATGCTCTCATGTTCATAGCTAGAGAGTTTGTATTTCAGTCTTCTCAGAGATATAAAGCTATTGGGGTCATAGGGCTTCCAAGGGAAGCTTGGTGTTAGGCCTAGGTTTTCCAACATCCTATCTGCTTCTTTCCATCCTTCTCTTTTGTTCAGAACAAAATGACCAAGCTGGTTTCTAACTTTGAGTTGTGCCTTTTTGCCTTTTCCTGCAAAATGGATCTGATCGGCATTGCCGAATTGTCTGAAATACTCCAGGGCAAAAAGCCTCATGGGCACAAATCTGGGCAGCCTGAATGGGTGCAGCTCAAACCCATATATCCTAATCACAGTGTGATGCTGGTAAAAATACTAGTCTCCTATGCTGTAGGCAGTGGACAGCTGCAGAATCCTCTGCATTTCATCAGAGAGTCTTGGAGGAGGTTCTTTCATGAGCAGAGATAGGGCCGGATGAATGAACAAATCTATGAACTCACAATATGTATAGGGTGAATAAAAACGGACATGGAAGACTGAGCTCCAGTATACCACTGATCTTGGGTTTCCTGTTGCATCAGTTCTCTTGATTTCAAAAGAGAACTTCTCATGTTGGTGATACAGAATAAGATGATAAATATATGAGGT